>JANDJT010000092.1:20420031-20442397 GCA_024331685.1 Stegophilus panzeri | reverse complement strand
GGTGAAAGCAGCGGTCTGTTTATTTAAATGTGAAAGTGCAATAAAAATATGTTGTCCCTAAAATCAATTAATAATCGGGACAAATAATCGTGATCTCAATATTGATTGTGATTATCATTTTGGCCGTAATCGTGCAGCCCTACCCCTACGTGTGAATGTGTATTTGAATAGCGTCCTATTCAGGGTGTATTCCCACATTGCGCCCAGTGTTCCCAGGATAGGCTCAAGATCCACCACAACCCTGACACTATTGAAGATGAATGTATTTCTGTTATTGTTTGAAATTTGTTTTGCCAGTAGAAGCTGGTTGTTTGCATGTCTCATAGCAATGTAACATTTAGAGATGTAGTGATGTAGTGATCCGATACTGAGTATTAGATTCAGACCGATTTTGTATGCTTATGTTGCATTCGACAGCATTACCTCAGAAAAGAGAAGTTGGAACTCTGAATTACATAATTATTATTATTATTTTTTGACATCTGTGCGTTCAAACTGCAAAAACCATGGATGCCTCCATGTTTGTCTTTTGTTAGCAACGAGCTAGCCAGCTAACTGTGATGAGTTATGTATATTTAATTCCTCATAACAGTGGACTGTGTAGCCAGTGTTATACTTTTTAACAAGTGAATATATCTGTATGTTGATTGATCTAAAGCTAATACTAGTATATACAGTATAGCTCACTTAAAAAAAAAGAAGTGCTAGTTTGTTTACTGTTGATGATGTGAGCAGCCATGTTGTTTTGACGTCAGTTGCTGAACTCGGGGTTGAGGAGACTGTGCCATGTTCCAGAGTAGGACTTCCAAGTTAGGGGCGTTTTCTTGTTTTTTGACTAGATGAAAGTCAGAAATTCAGTTAACCTTTAGTTGAATGCAGCAATTAAGGGCAAGTTCCCCACATCAGCATGCAATTCATGGAGCAGCCAGACACCTTGCTATAATTGTTCATCAGATTTTGGACTCATGAAAGAGACAGTGCTTGGATTTGATTGTCTGAATACCTGAAATTTGTTAGGTTGTTTGTTGGTTTGACAAAGAGTGCTTCAGAGCCGATTCCTGCTTGAAACGCTATATTGGTATCAGGTCAGATTTAACACTATGTTATCTGAAGTCTGCGAAGTTGACTGACACAGTAGCAGATTTTGCATTGAACACAGGACCCAAATTATTGTTTAATAATGTGCAGCATTTCATCTCTTAGGCTCTGTCTTATTGTTAGGATCTCTTTTCCCCCAGTCTGTGCCCTGACACCTGACACAAAACCTGAACATCTCTTTTGCAAAAACCATCTTGACTGCTAGCTTGACTCTATAGAGTAAAAAAGTACATGAGCTCTGCATTAGCATTAGCATTAGGGGCAGCTGTGGCTCAGGTGGTAGCGCGGGATTGTCCACTAATCGTAGGGTTGGCGGTTCGATTCCCAGCCCACATGACTCCACATACCTTGGGCAAGACACTAAACCCCAAGTTACTCCCAATGGCAAGCTAGCACTGTATTTGATGTTTTGCATAACCTGCCAACAGAAGCTCTGAAAGTCAGCTCAGAATTGGTTTAGTATTGGGTTTTGGCTTAATAATAAAAAATGTAATTAAATTTAATCATTAAAAAAAATTAGTTTCAAATTTCTGGGTAGCACTAGACAGATACACATGATATTTTAATGAAATATACATGTTCACCTCTGACATGTTTTCTTCTTCAGGTTTGAGAAATGCTCCTCGGTGCTGGGCGGTCATTCAGCCTTTGCTGTGTGCTGTTTACATGCCCAAGTGTGAGAACGGCAAAGTGGAGCTGCCCAGCCAGACCCTGTGCCAGGCGACCCGCCGACCCTGCAGCATAGTGGAACAGGAGCGAGGGTGGCCCAACTTCCTGAAGTGTGAGAACACGGACAAGTTTCCTCTCGGTTGTCAGGTATAACTCTTCCCTATGTTGGTTTTGCTTACGTTTATGTTTGGTTGACGTTTGCTCGGGATATATTTACAGCAGGAATGGCAGGATGTTTGGGGTTGATGCTACCTTTGAGTGACTGACTCAAATGAACAGTACGCTTAAAGTGTGTATTTTTCTAGAACGAGGTGCAGAAAATCAAATTCAATACATCAGGACAATGTGAAGCTCCTCTGGTGAAAACCGACATCCAGGCCAGCTGGTACAAGGACGTGGAGGGCTGCGGCATTCAGTGTGACAATCCCCTCTTCACAGAGGAGGAACACTCCGACATGCATGACTACATCGCCATCTTCGGATCAATCACCCTGCTTTGCACTTTCTTTACATTAGTAAGTGAACATGAGTACTGTGTGGTGTCAAATATGGAGAAATGCTTAGATAAATTATGATAAACTGGTAATAAGTACTATTATTATTATACTCCTTGCTATCCCACTTTGTAAATCTCTATTTGTCATAGAAGGTATATAGAGTACTTACTTGACAAAAGAACACTATAGGCAGTGATGACGGCAAAGAGTAGTCATTTTACGTTGTTTTTGAAGCAGTCATGTGAAGAGAACAACAAAAACATACTTTGGAAAGTAATAGAAGTATAGAAACAGTCTTGAAGCAGTGTGGGTGCTGGTTTGGGGATATATTTATTAGGCAGCAAGTGAACAGCCAGTTCTCGAAGTTGACGTGTTGGAAGCAAGAAAAATGGGCAAGTGTACAGATCTGAGCGACTTTGACAAGGGCCAAATTGCGATGGCTAGACAGCTGGGTCAGAGCATCTCCAAAACGGCAGGTCTTGTGGTTAATACCTACCAAAAGTGGTCCAAGGAAAGGCAGCCAGTGAACTGGCGACAGGGTCATGGGCGCTCAAGGCTCATTGATGCATGCGGTGAGCAAATGCATTGGTAACCCTGTACAGTGAATTAAATTTTTTGACAATGTGTCTCGTCTTTTTTTTCTCTTTTCCACAGGCGACGTTTCTTGCCGATTGGAAAAATTCCAATCGCTACCCGGCTGTAATCCTCTTCTATGTCAATGCCTGCTTCTTCGTGGGCAGCATTGGGTGGCTCGCTCAGTTCATGGATGGTGCTCGCAAAGAGATCGTGTGCAAAAGCGACAACACCATGCGGCTTGGAGAGCCCTCGTAAGAACACTTTCGAAGGAGCATTTCGAAGAATGTTATGAATGTACTTGACAGCACCCAGAAAATCAATTCGTTCTTTCTCCTCTCTCCAGATCGACAGAGACGCTTTCGTGTGTTATCATTTTCATCATCGTCTACTACTCCTTGATGTCAGGGGTCATCTGGTTTGTTATGCTCACCTATGCCTGGCACACATCTTTCAAAGCCCTGGGCACTACGCACCAACCTCTGTCTGGAAAGACATCATACTTCCACCTGGTCACATGGTCCATCCCGTTTATCCTCACAGTGGCTATACTGGCCATTGCACAGGTAAGGCCGCTTATTCCTGTTGTTTTTTTTGGGGACATTTTTGGTGCTGCACTGGATGCTACAGTAGTCATAAACTCTGCTGAACATCATACAGGTCGATGGAGACTCTGTTAGTGGAATCTGCTTTGTTGGCTACAAAAACTACAGATACCGTGCTGGGTTTGTTCTTGCTCCAATCGGCGTGGTACTCACCATTGGTGGCTATTTCCTTGTAAGAGGTAAGACGATAACAGAATGACAGCAGTCTTTTATTGCTTGATTCATTTTTATACCTGAAGTTGATTCAAATTTCCCAATTTTGCAGGTGTCATGACACTATTTTCTATCAAAAGTAACCATCCAGGACTGCTGAGTGAAAAAGCAGCAAGCAAAATCAATGAGACCATGCTGAGACTTGGTACAGTTTTCTTTTGCATAGCATTTATTTGTATTTTTCCCTAGAGATGCATCAATACCATTTTTTTTTTTTCAGACTGATTACGAATCATGTTTCGGGTACTCGTCGTTACCGAAACAATACCCAAAATGAGTAACCTGCTTAGTATTAATCAATCATTTTATTTAGCCCTTGTTTTTCTTTCCATAGTGGCCATGAAAAGCGCCCGAGTGTGTTCGTGCACTTAGGCTACTGGTCTTGTTCTTTATAATATAAGCAACTTGATTTTAAAATGAAGTGCATTAGCTAGCTGCATTAGTTACCTTGGATGGGGTTGGGTTGCAGGTATTTGTTTTCATCGTGTCGATTGCGACTGACCTTCAAGAACAACATACTGGCTAAGTGCTGCTAGTGTTATCTGTAGACATTTTTTTTTTCCTGATGAGCCCCTCGTGCTGAGTTTTATGTTTAAGGTATTTTATCAGGGTGTGTGTATTATAGGAAGAGGCTGTAGTTCCTCCTCTTGACATTTTCCGAGCACAGTTTGCAGTCTGCATAGCTTTGCTCGCCATCATTAATTGTGAAATGCATCCAGATCGTTGTCATTTTGTGTAGTCTGTACTTAAGTGCCACACCATACACTAGGCTTATGTCTCGTAGTATTACCTGGTATTGGATGATGGTATCAACGCATGCCTAATGGTCAGTTTTGATTTTTATTACGATAACATTTTCCACATAGCTAAAGACTTTTTCTTCCTACCAGGCATATTTGGTTTTCTAGCTTTTGGTTTTGTTTTCATCACTTTTGGATGCCATTTCTACGACTTCTTCAACCAGGCAGAATGGGAAAGGAGCTTTAGGGAATTTGTTCTGTAAGCATTTTTAAAAAATATACTTTTAAATATTTGTTTATCTACCGTTATTATTTAACAGAATATGTTTATACTGTGATTCAGATTGCAAAAATACTGTTTGTTCCAGGTGTGAAGCTAATGTCACTATAGCTCATCAGACCAAGAAACCGATCCCGGAGTGCACCATCAAAAACCGGCCCAGTCTGCTGGTGGAGAAGATCAATCTGTTCTCTATGTTTGGTACCGGCATTGCTATGAGCACGTGGGTATGGACCAAAGCCACTATTCTCATTTGGAAGCGCACCTGGTGTAGGTATGTTTATTTATAATGTGTCTCTTTTGAAATACGTCCATTGCTACTTTTCACTGTCCGAATTATACAGAATCTCCCAGGCATTCCCACTAAGGGGTTTCTGACTGAAAGTTGACAAGAAATGAACATCTCATTCGATCTGTGTTTAAATTCACGTATTTTATAGGCACTTTTGATAAGAAATTGTATAAAATAAAATGTTTGGTCCATAATATGCTGCAGTAGCTAAACAGAATGTCTTAGTGGCCTAATTATGTATACAATATCCAGTGTCATATCTACGCCTTTCCTGTAATCTAAGGATAATTGGACGCAGTGACGATGAGCCGAAGCGCATCAAGAAGAGCAAGATGATAGCCAAAGCGTTCTCGAAGCGGAAGGAACTCCAAATGGACCCAGAAAAAGAATTGTCCTTCAGCATGCACACGGTGTCCCATGAGGGACCGGTGGGTAAGTATAGCATCTCCTGCTGGACGTGTGGAAAAAACATTATTTTGATGCCCCAGTTTACTGAGTAGAATTGAGTATTGAGAAATGAAGAAGGGCTATTTAAGAAAATGACGAATGAAATTAAACACTGATGGAATTTGTCGCTTTTCCGAAGCGGGTATTAACTTCGAACTGAATGAGCCGTCCATGGAAATGTCCTCTGCATGGGCCCAGCACGTGACAAAGATGGTGGCACGAAGAGGTGCCATTTTACCTCAGGACATCTCGGTTACACCCACTGGGACACCTGGTCAGTACAGTTCTCTTCACTCCTCAGAAATGTTCAAAATCATTGATCCATACACATAAAGATTGATTTCAGAAAAAAATGGGTGACTAACAATTCTTTTAACTTTCCTGCATTAGTTAACATTCACAAACCATCTACTTCAACTTTGATCCGCTACAAAGAACAAAGTTAACATGTATATTATGGATGTTTATTTAAATGTTAACTTAATAGGAATACGTTCACCAATATTTCCAAATCCACGGTAATGAGCGTAACTTTAAATTACAGCATGTTGCTATGCTTGGATGTAAATATTGGCACCCAACATTTAGCCTAAATTATGAATATTGCCAATGAATATGAATCAATGTGTTAGGTGGTATTAGTTGCACTTATATATAGTTTTACTTAAAGATGGACTAAACATTGGATAATGCAGGTATAGTAAACTAAAATATTTTGTTAACATTACCTAATGGTTAATGGGCCTCGATATATAAAATAAAATCTAGAATATTAAATAAGATAATCTAAATGTAAAGCATTGCAAAAGATATACGACCTTTGAAATGTGATATTAAAATTCGCTGTTTCAACAAAGTGTTAACGTTGCTTACAACTGTACATTTTCGTGCAGTGCCTCCTCCAGAAGAGCGAAACAAACTGTGGAAGGTCGAAGCCGATATCTCCCCTGAGATGATGAAACGTAAGAAGAAAAAGAAGAAGAGGAAGAAGGAGGTGCGTTCAGTAGCGCCTGCTGAAGAGGGCGTGAATCCCCGTCACAGAGAGTTCGGTGCCAGCGCTGTCCCTCGCCTCCCCAAGCTCCCGGCGCATCGCAGCCTCGTGGCTAACCTGTGGGAGCGGCAACGGCAGCAAGAGGAGAACGTCCTTCCAGGTTCCTTCCCAGAATTCCGACCTTCCTGTCCCATTCCATACCAGGAGAGATACGGAGGGCTTGGCTATGTTTCATCCAGCCAGCCTAGCAGGGAGCCTGGCTGTAACCTCGCCAACCCACTGACGCTAAGCCAGTACGAGGGACGAGGTCAGTTGAAACAACCAGCCTGGCAATCTAATGGACATAATGGAGTGTTCCGCTATTTAGGGCAGGAGATGCCTTCGTCAGTGGGTAGTGGCAGGACAGGCTTCACAGCACCTCGATCAGAGGGCAGGAAACCAGTCACAGCACCAATCCACTCCAGAACCAACCTAATGGAGGCAGAACTGATGGATGCTGACTCTGATTTTTGACTTCATCCTGTATTACGCGGCTCTGCTAGTTTGGTCAAAAAGTGCTGGATACTTTGCACCACAAATTGATAGAAACATGTAAGACAGGGTTCCTGTCACTGTGCCTGTGTTGGTATGTGGGGCATGTTTGTATCATGAGCTCAATAACTGGTTGGTGATTTCTTTGTTTCTTTCTTAAATGATTAGGCACAGACAGGTTCTGACTGAACGCCACCATAAATAACGCTGACAATTTTGCCATCACTAATGCTAAGCTATTGAAGTCTTTGACGCACGTTGAGCTTCAAATCCTGAACTCTTTGTATTGGGTGCATCAAGTGTGCCTCGACATTTGGAGAGATGAAGCTAATGAAGCTGACTCAAACAAATAAGCACCCTCGAGGTACAAGAAACTAGGAACTTCATCCTCAGAAAAGTTACGCTACAGTTGTGAGGTTATAAAGTATTGCTAATTTAAAATGATTTGGCATGATAATATTATTAGGAATGAATGACAGGTTATTGTTTGTGTGAACTGCATGGCAGTTTTGCAAATCGGCACACATAAAACAGCTTATTGTAGGGTTGGGTACAGGCCACCTTGGGCAAGTTTTGCTAAAGGAGCATGGCAGGACAAGGTACCACTGGTAAGTTCACAACATGCAATGAAAATGGCTGGTGCATTACATTTACATTTGCTCATTTGACTGATGCTTTTCTCCAAAGTGACTTAGAAATTCAATTAGTAGCCCAAAGCCTTAACCACTGAGACACCACTTCCCTGCATGTCTCATAGGTCCTCCTGCGTCACTTTCAAACTGAGCAGTGTTCAGCACTTTGGAGTTAATGTGCATTGGACCGGATCATAGCACAGTTTTATATATTGTGAAAATGCAAACTTTACTTAATGAACCACGTCTCATGAGATACACCACAAACAAGATCGGACTGAGCGCAGTAACTCCGTTTTATCCGCATGCTACACTGTTTCTCAGACCTGGCTCATGCAGTTGTGGAACTGATGGGCACAAACGATAGTGTTAGTACTTTGTTACAAAGAGAAAGTGTATTCTTAAATATTTTTATTATCAGTACTTTCGTATGAAGTTGCCTGGTGCAATTAAGAACAAGTTTCATTGTAGACGTAGGCAATGTGAATGCGAGGACATTTTTAATGAACTGACTGTAAAGAAGCTGAAAATGCTATTATCAAAATTATTTGTGTTTGTTGTCGTCTTCAATTCAAAGTGTTTGCTGTACAGTTCTATCAAAAAGGCTATTTTTGTACCTTAGTATGTAGTTTCTTTCACTTATATCCTGTGCTTTGGCTCACTTTTGCATTGTATTTTGCAAATTTTCTAAGCAAGAATGCCTTGTACTTTTAATTATTGAATGATTTTTGGATTTGAATTTTGCACGTTTCAATTTGAAAATGGCATTGTTTTGATTTGAAATTTCATATGAAGCTTTATAATTTACTCTCAACGTAATTGACTTTAATTTGTATTCCATCATTTGAATGGTTATATAATTGATTAGTACTGAATTTAAAAAATAATCAGATGTACTGAATTCTAAATTTTGGCTTTGCAGTGCATGTAAAATTCAAATTCATTTGTAACCAGATTTAATTCTATACAACCCAAAATGAGCAAATGAGCACAGATTCAGAAATTGGCTCTTACTCTTTCAATCTTTAAATAAAGTCATATTGTTGTTTTAGGTAAGTAAATCAATCCGTATTCAGCTTGATAAATGAGATAAATGAGGCCCGTTGTTAAGCGATTACAACGCCTCATGATGGACCTAAATTTAATCAGATGTGTCTAAAATCTGAGGTTGTGCTTCAAATTCAAAACTGAATTGTGTACATCTGAGAATTTCATTTTCATTCAATTGAAATTCAGTTGGCGTTAATTAAAAACACAAAACGTCACATGTAATTTCAAAATAAAACATTAAAATCTAAAAAACAGGTACAAAATTCAAATCCTGGTGGCACCAACGTCTTTTTATATGTAATATAGAAAGAATTGTAGTATATTTTCCTGACCTTACTAACCTCCTGTCCATGCAAAAATGTATTGTGCAGTATTTTTCACATCAACGAAATTCAGTTTACGAGATATGGTCAATAGTCAAGCTTCTGAAAGATGATGTTTGATTGCTGCAATACTTTACCTTTCCTGTGATTACTAAAATAAGCTCTTTGGACAAGGAACACGTTAAAAACATTTTTTGCTACAAAATGCTGACTTTTTATAGGTATACATTGTTGTTATTTGTATACATGTCTATAAGAGATATACATACAGATAAACAAAAACAGTTGTATAGGTTTTTATGAATGACATGGTGAATAAAGTAAGGTATATTCATGTAAAAAATAACTTAATTAAGCCTTACATTCCACCAAATCTTAGAGAAATATTACCGAACAGTAGAAAGCATGAGAAGACATATTCCACATTTCACTACCTGATGAAACACAATTAATGGGAACATGTAGTGGTTTCTCTTAGATCTTGATGCTTGTGTAATTGTTATTAGTGGTATTATCTGTCTTCTAAATGGATTGATATCAAGATGTAAACTATCTGAATGGTTTAACGGGTGATGTGACTGGTTGTAGATGTATTTGTTGGTTTTGTAATGGGATTCAGTGTTTCACATCTGTGATATTAACTTCTGTAATTTTCCTGAATTTCAGGTTTTCTGCGGAGAAAATGGTGGTTGTCAAGAGAGAAATGGCAAATATTCCATTAAGAGACAAAAATGGGTTAATTACAAAAAATGTGATCTGTAACTGAATCAAGAATGCAGACCATTAGACCAGTTTCCAATAAGAAGTGAAGTGATATTTCAGTTTTTTTCAGCAGGATCAGTGCTTAAGATCTTTTTATTCACCTACAGATTGTGAGACCAGCCATGTGGGACATACAGTTTATAAATTCTCTGATTTGTAAAATAGTGATTTCTTTTTAAAGCTTCCTTACATGGTATAGTCTTATGTTAAGTTATGGTTTTCAGCTTATACTTCGAAATGATCTTAAAGCTGTATTTTGTGCATTCGTTTATAACAATAAACAAATTATATTTGACACTGTATTCGCACAGTGAGTGGATGTAATTTTATGATTTTAGTCACTTTTTTTTTTTTTTTTTTTTTTAAATATGGTCATGTTATCCCTCTAACTAGAAAATACAGTGGGGATTATAAACATTTATAAATTTATCTTAAAAATCCTGTCAGATTAGCATTGTTAACTGTCAGATTAGCACTGTTTTGGTGATGTTAGCAAAGAAGATTATGAGAATTTATTGAGAAGTTAAAAAGCCTCTTAGAATACAGGATACTAAATGCTAACCATACATGCTTCACCTAGCAGTGAAGATTATGAACATGTGTTATTTACTTTAGGAACATATTTAAGGTTAGCTCATGTAGCTTCACTAAGATCATCAGTAAATATTAGCTATGAAGATTTATAAATATGACTCATAAATATGACCAGAGTTGGTCATTTAAGCCAGTTGGCTAGTGTTAGCAGCGAAGATTATGAAGCATTTGTGAATACGACTTAAACAACCTCATAAATTGTGTCAGGTTAGATAATATTACCTAGCTGGTTAATGTTAGCAGTAAAGTTCATACACAATTATGAAGATCACTTAAACTTCTCAACAATCTGTCAGAGCAGGTCATTTAAGATAGTCTAGCTAAGCTAGCTAGTCTTCACAGTGAAGAAATCCTGTCAGGTTAAATAATGTTGGATAGTTAGCTAGCTTTGACAGTGAATATTATAAAATTTTATGACTTAAAAATCCTTTGAGAAATGCAGACAGGTTAGAAAATGTTAGCTAGCTGGGTAATGTTAGGAATAAAGATTATACACATTTATGAATATGATGTAATCTCAGAAATCCTGTTTAGGTTTACTATTGTTTAATAGTTGGCTTGTTTTAGCGTTGAAGATTATGAAGATTTTGAATGAGTTAAAAAAAATTAAAGAAATCTTGTCAGTAGGTCATTTATGATAGCTAGTGTTAGCAGTGAAGAAATCCTGTCAGGTTGCATAATGTTAGCTAGGTAGCTAGTTTCAGCAGTGAAGATGATAAACATTTGTAAATATGATTAAAAAAAAATATTGATTAATCTGGCTAATGTGGCAGTATAACAGTATACACACTTATGAATATCTCAGAAATTTTCTCAGTTTATTTAAGATAGCTAGGGTTAGCAGTGAAGAAGAAATTCTGTTGAATAGTTAGCTAATTTTAGTAGAGGTTTATGAACCATTTATGAATATGACTTTTTAGAAAATCATCTGTAAGGGAAATACTATAAGGGTTAGTTGGTGTTAGTAGAAAAAATTATTAAATCTCTGAATATGATTATACAACATGACGCATGCAACACCACAGCTAAAAATCACAGCGAACAGGCAACGCTTGCGGCGCGCGCCTGTTCTCTGGCATCGGCGGCGCGCATCGGCCACGAGCAGCAATAGGCGCGCTCATTCACGACCTGAATGAAGCGTTATTATCAGGCCAAGTCAATTCGCTGAAGCAGCGTTTTACACACAAAAACATAAAACACACACCATGTCAACAGATGTGGAGAGTCTGAGGCGAAGGTCCACGGCTGATAGTTCAGGTGAGTGATCGACAGTAAAGGAAACCTGCTCTAAAACTATTTCCAAATTCAAAAGACAACGTTTTTCTCGCAGCACGTGCGAATTAGACAGAAAACGAGGTGCGTTTTATGTGTTTTCGTTATTTTACATGATTAAACTACAGCCAGAGATTTAGATAAGTTTACAAAGTGGCCTAAAGTTTTAAAAGTCTGTCTAAATTATATGATTAAGAAGCTAGGCCAGGTGCTCACCCCATAACGTTTAAAGCCTGATATGCACGAACAATAAAAGGCAGAAATAATTAATAGCAAGCCTTTTGTGTGCAACTGTTTGAATGTTTTTACGGTTTTGAGTTAGAAATTAATGCAAAGAAAGATGAAATAAACAAAATGCAAGAAAACAGCAGCATGGATAGGCCTAATTAACGGGGAGCAGGGTCACGTCTTCTTCATTAAGTTAAGGTTTTCTCTTTTTCCTACAATTTTTTTTTCTATACTCTCCACTTCAATTTTCACTTCATGATCAATTAAAACCCGACCCTAAAACTTTGATTTTCTTTGATTCCATTTAAAAGAATTTCCCTTTAAAAGTATAGCATTGTTTTTGAGGGCGTGGCTTAACTACCTAATTATTAATTGAATTTATGTAACACTTCCATCATTAGTGATTAAAACTAATCCTAATTAAAAGACTAAACATGTCCTCTTGTTTGGCCACCAAGAACCAGATGTTCAATTGCTGGGTTATTTATTTATTTAGTTATTTATTTTCAGTTGTGTCATACACAAGTTTTGAACAGGATGATAATTGTAAATTATTTTGTTTACAGGGAAGCATGTACATCTTATGCAGCTTCTGAAGGGCAGTACTAAATGAAGACAAAAAAAATCATTAAGCAAAATAATAATTTTATAATATTTTTATGTATTGCTCCTTAAAAGTGATTGAGGGCTTTCTTAGGCGCTGACCATATGCCACATTATAGTCATACGATTACTGATGATTGTGTGGTGAAACGTTCACAGTGACCTTGAAATAAAGATTTCTTTTATCATTGTCTATAGGGAAGATGGGATGCTCCAGGTTTCAGATCCTTTGTTAAGAGGAATTAGTTTTAGATTGTCCACCTTCCTCTCTTTATGTGTGGAAATATTTGTTCAAACATTGCAAGTCCCACTGATTCCATATAAGCCTCTTATGGACCGTATACCACAACATAGGAAATGTCAAAACTCAGTGAAATATATCATTTTCTTCCCTTTCATGGCTGATTCACAGAACATCCGTGGGACCATGAGCACAGAGTTTATCGCCGGAGCTCCCAGTGTGACCGACTGTGTGTGGCCAGCATTCACCCTGAGATTGCCGATACTCTTTCACCCTGTGGTTCACAGATCATCCACCACACGCCAAAATGCCTCTCGGTTCACAGTAAGATGCCTTCATACGTAGACTGTTTTGCTACAATTTAAAAACTAAAAATATATAAGTAAAAATACTTAGTAGTCCAATTACATTCTCCATCCATTTTCTAAGTGTTTCAATCTATCAGTATGACCCATCGCTTAACTTTATTGGTATTGTTTCTGGGTGAACTGGGAAAACACGCCTCCATTTTATCATTTATTTACGAGATAGAAATTCAAGGATGTTAAAAGTGAAATGTGGCTGCATCGCATGATTTATCTTCAAGACCTTAAGGCAAAATCAGCTAAATAAATCATGGTCTAGAGAACTGATCTGATCAGTGAGAGAACACACGGACCAAAATAACACGTGAGGGTGAATATTCTATAACTATCAGTCTGTGAGAATCCAAACGAGGTTAGAAACAGGTTATGCACCGTATTATAGAGAATTTATAGCGTATCCAGAAAGAGAGATGGAAAATTGAAACTGATATTTTATTGAACTGATTATATATTTAGTTAAGGACAATGTATTTTAATATTTGATAAAGAACTTGTGTTTTACAAAGTCTTATCTAACCTGTCCTTCAGTCGATGATGTTTATTCATAAAACGGTTTTAATCAGTCCCTGTACGGGATTTTGTGGAGTTTTTTTGTGATTGTTGTGGCCAAAAACGCTTGATTTTTGCAGATAACTACTTCATTCGGTGAAATCGCAAGCTTTCACAGCGATGTTTGTTGGTAAACGAGACCTTTTAGCTGTACTCGTGTTCGACGCACGTGACTCGAAGAGGGCTTTGGCTGAATGCGCGTTGTGATGACGTCACATGACTTGGCCAAATCTTGGCCCAAATCTGCGGAAAATCTGCGGTAATTTTGAGAAATCGCAAACTCGTCCGAATATTGCGGAGTTTGCTTGATTTTGCGTTCATTTCTCAAAATAAATCGCAAAATCCTGGAGAGACTGTTTAAAACGTTATTATAATCCGGCAGCCGATCGGATTAGACAGGTAAACGTGTACGGGTCGATGAGTGGTAGAAGTATTTAAAGTGTGGATTTGACAGATTAACAGAACGTCACTTATTCACAAGAATATGTTGGATGATAGGACTAAAAGAAACGCTGTTATTTAATTATTTATTGATTTTCATTCCTGTTTGTTAATTTTTACAGTTACATATTCCACGTATATCTAAAATCAATAATGTGAACTTTATACAGCGAAACATGGTTTTTTTGTTTTGTTTTGTTTTTTTGTTAGGAAAGGCATTTGCCGAAAAGGGCATTTTTGGGCATTATAAAAGTTACTTTTACTCCTCACAAAACCCAACTACATTCAGTGCTCAGTACTGACTTTAGATCTCGCTGTTAGGACTCTCCGTACACTCACGGGGTACTGAGGACGCCTGGCAGGAAGCGAGTCTGAGGACCACCATCCGTGCCGAGAATGAAGTGGAGGCACACAAACTGGTCAATAACTACATGGTAAATAACCAATGTTTTATTTATTTATTTATTATTTATTTATTTATTTATTTATTTATAGATAGGAAAATAATCAACAACTGCTAAAAATCAATGTTTTCTTTTTTTCTTTTTATAAGCGCTTGACCCTAAGCTTTTTTTAATTCCTCTTATATCGTACGGTAAATATATGCTTTTTATTTATTAAAGAATACCTAATACATTTTATCTGTAACAGTCTTCTCTTAAACAAATTGCTACCATCCAGCGCAGCTTATGATGTTATGCACTGCATAGCCTAATAAGCATTATTAGGGATATAATTCATTAAAGTAGGCTTTCCGTATTATAGAAGCATAAGAATAAAAAATAAATAAAGTAGATATGAAGATATAAAAGCTCATCAGCTTAATCGTATACAGGTGATCTAAATATGCCAAAATTAAATGGACTATAAAAAGGATGTTTCACTGATGGTTATTACATGATCGAGTGCCTGTCTGTTAAAAATCCAGTGGTTTAGGAAGTGCTTAGCCTATAGCCCCCAAGATAATTTTGGGACAAACCATATCAAATCTTTGGAGCACTCGATCAACCAAGAGATCAATATGATATCAGTTATACCGCTAATTTATTATTTATTTGTGAGCGAACTATGTGAGCACTCCAGATTCATCCAGCACAGTATTTTATAACTGAATTAATTAAACACTACTTACGCATTCCTCAACAGTATCACGGATGTGGAACACCTCGGGTGTGTCTCATTCAGTGCCGTAGTTCCCTAGGTCATGAATCAGTATATGGTGTACACGAGTTCGGGCAGTGGCTCACTACACACTGGGACACTGATGACTCACTGATTTCCGGCAACATGACTACGTACTCGCGTTGTAAAACATCACCACTGGCATTAATCTACAACAGGCAGGACAGATATCTTTATGACATTATGTCATATAAATTTGTTAGCTTAACCGCACACGGTTCTGTCCTGGCACTTCAAGCAGGATCATAGGCTAGCTAGTGGATTTAAAAAAATAAATAAATAAAAAATCAGTACGTCATTGGACTTAAACAAACCATATATAGAACATCAAATAAAGTTAAAAAACGCTAATGTAAGCAATCACTTGAGAGCTAAAACAATGATAACAAGCTACTTACATTTGTAGACAAAGTTGGCTGAAAGTTCGTCACCCAATTGTTTATTATTTATTTTTTTCCTGAGGCTTCAGATAATATGGCATCATTTTCAATAAGGGAACATTGTTTTTTGTGGTGCATTGTGGGATTTTTTGTAATTTTTTTAAATTTTTTATTTTTTTAAGGGAGCGAATGTTCCAGTGCACTGAAAGGATTTTGCGATTAAAATTACTGACTCCCTGATCAGTGCCCTGACTACTGAACTAAGGAGCTGATTAAGACGCAACCCTTATTTAGGCATTTCATGGGAGATTTGCTTTGCAGTCATTTGCCCAAATGTTTATCGCATCTAATTTGCGTAGAATTTAAAAAAAATCTCATTTCAAATGTCACTTGCTTGGCTTGTAGCTTGATGCGGCTGTGACATTCTCTCTTGCACTGGTGCTCTATGCATAATTTCATGGAAAAACACAACATCACAGCACCAGTTCTTTAAGACCGTGTGTGTGTATGTGTATATATGTATGTATGTATATATTATATGCGCATGCAAATGCGTTTGTGTAATGTATCTGAGAAAGGCAGCATGTACACTGCCATGTTGGACACAATGTCTGATCACTGTGTCCCTGTACTTCTGAAAGCCGGCGCTGTGCTCTGTTGACAACGTGCACTTGTGTGGCAGTTTGGTTTCAGAAAGTGGAAGAGTCATGTTACAGAGCGTCCGATTGAGGACCGATCAGACCAGGTGAAGGAATTGTACTCTGAGCAGATCTTCATCAAACCCTATACAGGTCTGTGAGATTCTTCGAGTTTCTCAGACATCATGTGTAGAACATCTCCAAAAAGAACTTGCCTCATGCACTTACTATTTCTAATATAAAATATACTATATTGTCCATGGATTTCATGAAATGTTTCTTCTTCATTTTCAGGCTCGCTGATCAGCATTGGTAATGTTGCCTATGTGCTTTTCTTCGGCTGGTGGATCTCTTTAGCTTATTTTCTTGTTGGCGTACTAATGTTTTGCACCGTTATTGGGATTCCACATGGTATGTAGCGAAAGCTTCAGGTTGTTTTTGGTGATTTGATCAGATTTGTGCATTTCACCTGATGCTGGTTTTTTTTTCTTTTCTTTTTTTTCCCCCCTCACACTGGTTGCAGGGAAACTTTGTTTCAGGTTGTCAGGTTATTTATTGTGGCCCTTTGGGAAATCGCTACAAAAGGTAACATCACAAAGAAGCTATGCTTTAACAAACCACTGGACAGTTATTATGCATTGCACACCTAGTTGCACGTAGAAGGGGTTAAATTGGCATTTAGGAATATGGAAGGTTGTTACATATTTGGTTTGTTATTTTGTGGATTATATAACACTGATATCATGGAGATGTGATGAAACAAGTCTCAGGTGGGAACTTTTTGTTTTAAACAGTGCTAGACACCAAAATGATGGGGGGGAACATGGAGCTCAGCCATTGAAAGTGTTTCTGAAGCGTTTTATTAGTCGTCTCTGTCAACACTTCCTGCTTCCATTTTAACCAGATTTTTAATTTCACTCCAGCTTTTTCAACATGGAAACGAACAAATGATTGATGCCTTGTCAGTCCTTTTAAAATGTAGTTGATATACTTTTACATCACCAGCACTGTGCTTAAATTTAACCCATGCTCCTGGAGATGTAGTTTATTACTAGCGCATGTTCCCTGCTGTCTATTCAGCTGGACGGTATTTTCATCTCTCTTCCTTCTCAGACTTGTAGTCTGGTACGGAAATGCTGCGTTAAATTCCCCCACTGCGAAGCCATTCCAGAGGAAGCAGGTGACGTGAAGAAATCTCCAGACAACGTGAAGGAGTCCACACCTCTGATGAGTTCCCCACCCGACCCTATAGACGTCCCTCCTCATCCTCCTTCTCCTCCTCGGATGCGCTCTTACTGGGTGAGACTGCTTAGAATACTGAGTCCAAAAGTGTAAACGCAATGGTTTCTATTTATTTCCATTTTAATGTATCTATTGCCATGACCTTTCATTCTCCATAGCCTGATCTGAAGATGGCAGTGTCAGATAAAAAAAATATAGAGTCAATATTACAGATTGGATGATCTAAGGATCCAGAATCCACACTGGATACAGGTTATTAGAGAATAGTGATATTCATATTAATATTTGTGCTTCTTGAATAATATCTGAATGGTTTTCTGTTCATAATGGTCCCACTAAACACATTTGGTGTATTTATTTGTAAACTGTACCCCAGATGTATGAAAGGACTATATGTTTTGGTGTCGATCTTCGAGATTCGGCTTTCCTGAATCGCACTGAATTAACTTGACAGCAGACTGCTTGAGGGTTTGAGTCTGTGTGAACGTTTCATGCCTTAAATAAGCCAAAACGGTCACCAGATTTACTTTAGGGCACCTTAATGGTGTCCTTCGACACCTTAATGAAGCCCTTATTTATTTAGAGCCTGTTAACAAGCAATGTAAGCTGTAACGTAACAGATTTTCAATAGATAGAAATGACTAAATAAACAGCGAATGCTTTTTAATTATATTTTTTTATTTATTTGTAACATTGAGGTAAACCATTGGGCACAAACTTTCGCACTCAGTAGTAACATGTAATTGATTTGTGTGTTGTAGTGTTGTGTGAGCACGTATGTTTGGCTTGTGCTTGGTTACGTTCCTCTTGCTGTAATCCACTCCCTGGCCTGCTTCCTCTCCTGGTTGATGGTCTTCACCATCCCTGTTGCCAAAATGAACGGCAGGATCCTCAGCATCGTCCTCTTCCTGCCGCCTGACCAGATTCAGGTTCGACCGGTGAAGAACGTAAGCCCTGATTCCTGCTCGCGGTTGAGTTTACATTTCAGTTGCAGAGTGTGTAGTCAGGGTCCTGTTCTTCATAAATACAAGCTAATGCCGGATTTATTAACCGTAATCATTCCAACCAGGTTATGAACCTGTTATCAGATCATTGCTGGTTGATTATATAGTTAAGGACTTGAATCCTTCATCAGCGTAGTAGCGACGTAGAGTGCGAATGTGCGTAATTCTTTTCACCGGCAGAACAAGAAGCTTACTATTAGAAGTCTGTGAGGAATGGGAATCTTTAGCCAGCAAAGACGATAGAGCAAACATGCGATTTATAATCCACGTATGAAGAACAGAGCCCAGGTCACTCATTCAGAAATATAATCCTCTTCATTCTCTCAGAATTTCAACATTTTCTGCCTTTTAGCCTCCAAATTGTGAAACGAGGGTTCTCCTGTGCTGCTACCGTGCCTTTAATTGGTACTACTACAAGTACACAGTGGATGGTATTAATGTCTTCGCTGTCAGTATCCTTGTACTGCTGCTAAGCTGCGTCAAGCTGGTTTACAAACTCTGTACAGGGTGTCCCTGAAGTCTTTATACATGGGGGACTATGTCTGCCAGCACCACGTCAGTTGAGTCTTCGCCAGTGGGTGTTTGTTGATGTCCACTTCTCGGTTGGTAAATTTTGGAGGACATTTTTGGTGAAGTGTTCATTTTCCCCTATGTATGGAGACTTTTGGGACTATTTTGTTAAAGGTGCAATAGTATTTATTTATTTAGTTAGTTAGTTAGTTAGTTTTAGTACGTACTTGTACAAATAAACTGGGGGTGTGGGACTCATGAGCTCGGTGCTTTAAAAAAAACAGCCCTGCTTTAGCTCAGAGGTTAGTCACAAGTTGTTAAGTGTGTATGCTTACGTGGTGTACGAGAAGAAAGGGATAGATGGCTGTATGACAGTGGTATTTATTCCAAGTACTGTGTTGATTGAAGGTTTTGGCATGTGTTGTCCATGTGTCCCTCGGTTAGGAGGGACGTATTATTTAAAAATAACAATTTTGACTTCACTGGAAATTATCTAGCGTGTTGCTGTAAATAATGCATGTATGGTATCTGTAGTGATTCACGTCCTGATACTTTGTAAGAGTTCAAGCCCTTAACGTCTTGTTCGCTCAGACCTGCTGTCCCTGGTCATCATCACTCTGGTGATTGGTTATGTGGACCATAATAATACTTTTGTCAGGTCTGAGGTGAAGTTTGCCACAGCTGTGACCTCGATCATCCCCCTGTCTTACTACATCGGCATGGGTATAGCCAGGTAACGTCCTTCCAATTACAGCCCAAATTTTCATCATAACGCGCCCGTGCAAATGTTTACATCCCCTGTGGATACAGTTTGTCCTATGGTTATGCAAACCTTTGCACTCGGGTGCTTGGAACAAAAGGAAATGGTTTTGTTTATCATTTATCTTTCTTTTTTTTTTTTTTTTTTCTTTTTTTTTTTTTCTTTCCCCCTCTCTCAGTATCTCGGCTCAGAGTAACTTTGCAGTGGGAGCAGTAGTGAACGCCACGTTCGGTTCCATCACCGAGATGACCTTCTACATCACCGCCCTGCTGCAAGGTCATCGCATCGGGAGCAAATGTTACGGGGAGATCGTTAAAGCGGCTCTCACAGGGACCCTGCTCGGATGCATCCTCTTTATTCCGGTCTCTGTGTGTCCCTCTCTCTGTGCCTGTGCCTCTCTCCCTCTGTGTCTCTCTCTCGCTCTCCGTGTGTGTGTGTGTGTCTCTGTGCGTGTCTTTTTCTCTCTCTCTCTCTCTCTCTCTCTCTCTCTGTGCGTGTCTTTTTCTCTCTCTCTCTCTCTCTCTCTCTCTCTCTCTCTCTGTGTGTCTCTTTCTCTCTCTCTCTCTCTCTCTCTCTCTCTCTCTCTCTGTGTCTGTCTCTCTCTTTCTGTGTGTCTTTCTCTCTCTGTGCATATGTGAGCACAGAGCAGCACAGATTATACTTCAGCTCTGTGGAATTCTCCAATCTGATGGGTCAAAAGCCGTTGACTAATTTATGCATGTATTTTAATGTTATAGTTTCTATAGTAACAGCTCATTCACAGGGACTTGTCTAACAGGCGCTCCACCTAATCTAAGACTAATAATACTCATTATAAAAATGAGTTGACAATTAACACAGAAATATGATCTCTAATTGTTGCCAGGTGAAGTTTTCTGTAAAGAGACCAAGGTATATATTTAATGTTTATGGACGGAATCTCCAGTAACAAAGTCTTCAGGACAGAGTCGATTTTGTTGATTATTTTCCTATAAGAGCACTCCCATAAGTGTTCACGGTAGTAAAGAATTCTGAACAATGAATGTAATTTGAGCAATATTTAGGAACTTTCTTCCTGCTCGTAATTTTATGGCAAATAATAAAAAAAATATCAGCCTTACGTCGAAACGTAAATGAGACGGACTGTAAAGCTGGGCAAGGAGAAGGAAGGCGGAGGCAGGCTTGAAACAACTTGGCTCTCTTTATTTTGTTCCTTTTTTCCTCTCACCACCCCCCGATTTTCAGCGTTCTCTTTTCCACATACATACATACACACACACACACAAGCACGCGTCGTACTGGTGGCTTAAGTCACGCGTCTCTCTCCCTCTTATCCTCACCTCATCTCACTGCAACAGAGAGCATTCATTGCGAGAATGCCTCACAGGTGTGCATTCCTCACCACTCACCTTCTCCGACTCCGCCCTCCATTCTCAAACCGGCGCTCGTCCACGCCCCTGCCCCCGCCTCCACAGTAAGGCTGATATTTTGTATTTGTAAATAATTCATTGTTGCATGGTACAGCTCTTTGTGTGTAAAATCACCAGAACTGTTTATTTATTTATTTATTTATTTATTTATTTATTTTGTGGTCAGACACACACCTTAAGGCGTTTTCAGTGTGATCACGTAGTAAACTATATTTCCAGGGTGTGTGTATGATCATCGGGGGCTGCAAGCACCGCGAGCAGAGATTCAACAGCCGATCAGCCGGCGTCAGCTCTGCCCTGCTCTTCATTTCAGTCGGAGGTGAGTGGAGGAGGGGAGAACACAATGAAAAATAGTTGAGATGTATTTTATAGCGTCATGAATTTATAGCTTTGCCGTTAAGATAAGATAAGAGATAAACTTTATTGATCCCACACTGGGGGAAATTCCCTCGTTAAAGCAGCTCAATTACACAAAAAAAACATAGGAAAGAATGCACATTAAATAGGAATAGAATTGGAAAAAAAAAAAGTCTAAAAATCTATACAATAGGAATGGAAGAATAATAGTAGTAAAAATAATAATAATAATGGTAATGTGTACACTATGAAAACGTCAATGTATGTACAGATGAATATATACAGATGAGTAACACCTTGTCTATATACAAAAAAGTGATAAATGGATTATTGCACAGTTAACATTAGAGGGTGAGCAACAAATAATAAATGAATAAATGTTGATCTTGCAGAATTATTGTGAATGTGTAGGTTGATGATGCAAAACAGCTAGCAGTGCTACATTGATGTTATATGTATTTAAGAGTCTGACTGCTGTAGGTTAAAAGACAAAAATCATGATTAAATGACAAATAAAAATATTCTATGTTCGACTGTGATTACAGGTGTGGTATAGGCTATGTGTGAGGAATGTTCTTGAACATGTCATTTATACCTTTTAAAATAATAATAATAATAATAATAATAATAATAATAATAATTTATGATCTTTCACAAACCATGTCTAGCATTGACCAAGTATTCAGGGTAGTAGCCGACGTATTAAGAGCACGAAGGTACGTTCACACACGCAGCGATAAAGGGACCGTTCATTTTCAGCGAGAGCTGGCTGACGTGCGATAGCGGCCGTTGGTGATTTTAGATTCAATTGAATTTTATTTGTATAGCGCTTTTTTACAATAGACATTGTCTCAAAGCAGCTTTACAGAAATATCAACACGGTATATA
>JANDJT010000092.1:20403727-20419931 GCA_024331685.1 Stegophilus panzeri | reverse complement strand
CTGGAAGCCAGTGCAGTGTGGATAAGATCGGGGTGATATGGTCGTGTCTTCTGGTTCTAGTTAGGACTCTAGCAGCTACATTCTGGATGTGGCTTAGATGCATTAGATGTGGGCGTGTCCAGCGACGCGACAAAGCTGAGAAGGTTAACTCGATGCTGCCAAACCATCCATGAGAATCTTTTTCTTACGCACTAGTACTCTTATGTACTGTGTTCAGACTGAATTAGTTTTCTGGACATATGCAGTAGCTGTAATAAAGTAACGTTGGCAGTGAAGTGAATAAGCGGTCTCGGTGTAAACCCCAGAGATGGGAGAGCATGGACATGGATGTAAGTTCTATGTGTACTACATACGGTTCATATTAAAGCAACGTGATTATTTTGACCTTTATTATTATTTAAGCACTTGTATAGCTTGGAGCCGCACTTGTTCGTTAGTCACATGACCATACTCAATACCAGTATGACCATATGACCATATCAGTCACATGACCGAACTCAATACCTTACCTAAAACAACCTGGAATTCTTTTAAATACCATTTTATATTTTATTGTGCTGCATTTTAAAAAAGGCGCAGACTCCTTTTCCCACAGGATATACGGGGAATCTTTACTAACATGTCATGTTACCACGGGTTATTTCTGTTCGTCCTTTTATACAGGGCTTCTCAACAGTCTCCATACATAGGGGAAATTAACACTTTTTTTTTATTATTATTTATTTATTTATTTATTTATTTATTTTTTAAAGCATTTACAAAACATGTACTTGATTGCTATTTCTTTGTAAACACACACCGTCATGTCCCAACTTTGACTCCCGGTTTTAACTCCACATTTCCTGTTAAAGTCCGTCGCAATCTTGTGACAGGTTCCCGATCCAGCCATGAGAATGACTTCTTCAATCCATTCTTCTTTTGTGAAAGGCATTCTGGCATTAAAAGCTATCTGAAAATAAATCAATTAATAAATAAATAAACTAAATATGAAAAAAAAAAAAAAAAGTAAGGCAAATCGCTAAAACGTGTTAATTTCCCCTTACATTTATTCATTTAGCGGACGCTTTTATCCAAAGCGACTTACAGATGAGGAAATACAAGCAAAGCGATATATCAAGTGGAGAACAATACAAGTAGTGCTACTGTACAAGATTTATAATTGAGTTCTAGAAAAGCAGAGCGTGCAGAGTAGAGGTGTAAGAGCCAGAGTAGGTTTTTAAAAAATATATATTTATTTATTTAATAATGTGGGGGTTGGCAGGTTAGGGGTTAGTTATGTGCTCACAGAAGAGGTGGGTCTTTAGCTGTTTTTTTGAAGATAGTGACAGATTCTGCTGTCTGGATTGAGGTTGACGAATTGTAATCTGACTGCCCTAGAGCAGACGAGAGGACAGAAGTAGAGCGAACGAATAAAATGTTGGTGACGTTCATTCTTACATAAACAAACGCGCTTGTAAACACAACGGGCGAGATTGAGGTCACCTGCAAAAACCATCGAGGTCACCTGACTTGAATCCATTTGAGCAAGATTTAAAGACAATATGTTTAGAAGAATGGGCCAAAATCACATGAATACTGCGACTGATTAATTTCTTCATACAGGAAGTGTCTTGAAGCTGTCATTACAAACAAAGACTTCTCCACTAAGTATTCAATACATTTCCGTTAGCGTGTTCAATACTCTTTTTCCCGTGTCATTCCATTTTATTACACACAACTTCATTTATGGACTTTAATGTTGTGAATTCTTTATATTTCCAGAATTCTTGAGTTAATACCAAAGTCTGGTGAAAATTTCATGTGAATAGGAAATATATTTACTGAAAAATACTGTTAACCCATTCAATACTTATTTCCCCCACTGTATATTGTATGGTAAGTCCATAATATAATTATCATGACCGGCCTACCCTGTAGTAAGTAAAATATGATGCATTCTTTCCAGACAGAGTTTGTAAAAAATTCTGTCACATTAGACCCGCCATGTAAAACAAACCCAACCCGAGTAAGGCTTACAGTAAACTGAATATCTGAACCATCACGTTATAACAACACAATTTGATAAAAGTTGTCATAGTAACAGATCATATTTTCAAATCAGCCAACTTGAGGTCATTGTTTATGCTCATTGTTGTGAATTGTTAAATGACTTTTTTTCTTCTCGCCGTAGGTGTGTTTGCTCCAACACTGTTCTCTAAAGCGTATGGGAACCTGGTGTGTGACCGCTGCAGCAATCCGTCTGGTAACATGACCGGACCCTTCATCTGCATGAACTGCCACTATGATCTGGTGTGTACGTCAAGCCATGCAGACACGATTGTACCGCTCACCCTGTTAGCGGAAACTAACTTGCTTTACTTTTCCAGAGTGAGAACAACCGCTCCTTGTTCCTGAGTCACATCGAGTGAGTGTGAAGGCACGTTTTCAGTGATCAGTGTGGGAATATTGGGAGTAAAAATAACCGAATGCTGTAATGACATTGCAGGCCACTGGTGTATACGGTCTCGGTGCTTCTCCCTGCTGCGTATCTCATCGGTTTGATCTTCACGCTGAAGACACACACGCACATCTACGACATCCACATCAGCGACACGCACTGCCATGGTGCGTCCACCAGTGGGTGCTGTTTTTCCTCCATGTTGCACACTGGAATACTTTAAAGCTGTGTAAACGCTATACGTTTTTTTTTTTTGTTTGTTTTTTTTCTTCTGCTAATTGATGACGAAAGTAGAACGTAGTCTATTGTTTAAGGATCATTGTATAATTTGGAAAAGATTTTATCGGGATCAGTCTAAACCCGGCTTAAGTCACATTTCTCTTAACTTGATTACATTGGTGTGAATATGAGCAGCGAGCCTTTGAATTCACCTCATGTCTAATCATTACTCTTAGATGTGCATTTAGATGATGTATTTTTCTTTATTACGTTATTTTGTGTGTGTGTGTGTGTGTGTGTGTGTGTGTGTGTGTGTGTGTGTGTTAGTGGCAAGTGACCATGATCCAGTGGTGCACTGGTCCAGATGGAGGGCTTTGGTGGTCCTGATCGTGGCCACATTCCTGACAGCAGCCTGTGCAGACCTCACCACCGAGCACATCAAACCAATCATCTGTCACGCCAGCGTCTCGCAGGTCTGCCTCTCCACACCGTCTCACATTTCCATAAGAGCTGTCCATCCCAACACACACCCCACAGTCCTACAGACACGTCTGATTGACTGCTTAAGCACGTTTACACAAGCTTTTTTTTTTTGTACCCGATGTGCCGATTATAACCTCCAAACCGCAAGACGTCGGATTTTGTTTGAGTCAAATGCGAAAGGTATTCGAAAACATCGGACAATATAGTGCTATCTATCAGTTTCTACTTTGTTGAATTTTATTATTTTGATTAGGGGTGCACTTAAATTTGAGCCACTTCGATTTTTTTTTGGCTGGGGGGGGAACCCCAAATGGTCCCTTTTTAAAGGGATGTGCTTTCCATTCATTATTTCGCAGTAAGTGCGTGCTTAATCCAGGTCAGGGTCACGAAGGATCCGGAGCCTATACTGGGAAAACTGGGTGCAAAGTGGGAACGCACCGTCTATTGGATACAAGGATGGACTTGTCGTTAATAGTAATTTATGCTAATTTATGCGCTTAATCTAATATGTTTTAGTTTCTATAGTAATAGCTACTAACCTTCACAGGGACTTGTCTAGCAGGCGCTCCACCAAATCGATGACTAATAATAAACATTTATAAAAAGTTGGAGTAACGTGTGTATTCTAGTCACGGCCGGGGAGAAGAACTCCAGTGACCAAAGTGTTACATGCGGTTATATAGTTCACCGAAGAGGGCTAGTGTTTCGTGATTGGTTACAGGTAAACAAAGAACTTCATGTTTATTGATCATATGTATTTCCTTTCCTGTTTATCGTGTAATCATTTTAAGGGAAAATCTAAAAATACGAGGAGCTGTGAGAACTACTTGTGAGAATGACTGACTTCATCTCAACCTTCATATCCTATTCTAGTCATGATGCATGACAAGACATGACCACAACCGTAACTTCAGATCCTGCAGAGATCTTATATCCCAATACGGGATCCCTCTACGCCTTACATCAGTCCTGCAAAGACATCGTTCCTCTCTCTCTCTCTCTCTCTCTCTCTCTCTCACACACACACACACACACACACACACACACACACACAGCGCAAGCTTAAATGACATGAAGCAGATACACTAGACGTCTGATTACGCACAGAAATGTCGTGATTACGGAGTATAAGGAAGGATTAACTAAGGATAATAAAGAAATAACTAATAGGTAAATGGTTAACATTTTAATAAAGGTATGAAATGAACTTTCTTTCTCTATCGATCAGTATTTATTATAGTAGTTTGTGAATAAGTATTGCTTAATTACTGTTTCGATGAATGTTTTTAAACTTTAATAAGGACTTAAAAGGCTTGGGGGTGTGTGTTCGTAGGAAAACGATCAACAACAGGGTGATGTGGTGATCCTGAGTTAAAGTGCGTCGCGATTCGCGTACTTCTGCACTATACGATGCGGTTTTGTAGTATAAATAGTGCGAAATACCCGGACGATATCGCAGCTATCGGACTCTGATGTTGATTGAAAAATAACCTTATAGAATTCATACACTACACTGGTTGAGTACATGGTGTATAAGAGCAGAGTGTATAGTGCGTCATTTGGGACACAACTTTGTCATCACTTTCGAAGTTGATTTTCTAATAACAGCACATGCCGAAGAGTTTTATTCCTCTTCCAGCACAGCTATTTACCAATGTATATAAATTTTTTACTTATTAAAGAATGGAAGGTCTCGTCTAACGCAAAAATGTTTCGAGGTATATTTTGTTTTGTGACGTTGCAGTACTTTATTGGTGTTACTGTGCTGGCGATGGTTCCTGAACTTCCTGAAATAGTCAACGGGATCCAGTTCGCCCTGCAGAATAACATTAGTTTGAGGTCAGAACTATTCAAACGTCATTTACACCTCTCTCTCTCTCTCTCTCTCTCTCTCTCTTGCTTTTCTGTTCTTTAGGTAGTGACTTAATTTTTTTTTGTTTTAGCCTGGAGGTTGGAAATTGTATCGCTGTGCAAGTCTGCATGCTTCAGATTCCACTATTGATCTTCTTCAATGCTGTTTACGTAAGTAACAGGACGTCCTACGCTTGACGTAATATTACGTTATTTCTCTCGTCGCGTATGCACCTTGACCGCTTTCGTTTTCTCGCCAGGACGTTGGATTTGTTCTCATATTTAGCGACTTGCACCTGTGGGCGAGCATCTTCAGTGTCATCCTGGTCAATTACATCTTCATGGATGGAAAGTGTGATTATTTCCAGGGTAAGTGAGTTTTTGTTTTAAGGAAAGTTGGTCTCGTCAGTGGTCATGGGTGAGGGGGGGGGGAAAAAAAAAAAAAAAAAAAAAAAAAAAAGACTTTAATTGACACCAGGACTGGTGTTAGACTCTGGCTAAGAGCAGCTCGAAGCATTCTCAGTTGAATTGAATTGAATTACAATGATGTGTTTAGCACTTTTAACAATAGACATCCTCACAAAGCAGCTTTACAGAAATCTAGATTTGTCATGAACCAGCCAGAGGCGAAAGTTGTATATTCTGTGTCATCGTTCTCCAAAGGCGGGTAACACGCTAGGTTTAGCTAGCTAACGCAGAAGCGAGCTGTTCCCCAGCCCCACTGACCACAACGAACACATAAGATTAGATTTCTTCAGTTCGGTATTGGCTACCGATTGCTAAATGCTAAAGAATTCATAACACTAGCATACTTAAGAACGCCGACTTAGATTAAGTCATTTGGTCTAACCGACCATCCCGTTGTAAAAGGTCTGGCTATACCTCTATACTGAATTTGTACCAGTTTTCCATGAGATCTGGATTTAGTTTACTTAAATAAAGAAACTCTAATGTATGAATGACGGAGACTAACAGGCAGTCCTTTTTTGTTTTGTTTTTCGGTGTCCATACAAACTGGTTTGGATTTGATTGGATGTTTTCGTGTAAAGCACAGAAACATTAGAAATGTTGATAGCTGCAAAACAAAAACCAAATGAGTCATGATGTATTTGAAGATCTGAGTAATAATGTAAGAACTAAAAATGGTGTTTTTCCTCCCTCGTGGAAATGTAACTTAGTACATTAACATATGTACACTATGGCCAATAGTATGTGGACACCTGACCATCACACCCATATGTGGTTCTTCCCCAAACTGTTGACATAAAGTTTGAAGCACACAATTATCTAGAACGTGTTTGTTGCTGCTGTAGCATTATATACAATTTCCCTTCACTGGAACTAAGAGGTCCAAACCTGATCCAGCATGACAATGCACCTGTGCACAAAGAGAGCTCCATGAAGACATGGTGTGTTAAGGTTGAACAACTCGAGTGTCCTGTAAAGATCCCTGACCTCAACCTAACTAAACACCTTTTGGGATGAAGTGGAAATGGAGCCTCCTCACCCAACATCAGTGTATGATCTCACTATTGCTCTTGTGGCTGAATGATCACACATCCGCACAGCCACGCTCCAAAATCTAGTGCAAAGCCTTCCCAGAAGATTGGAGGTTATTATAACAGGGAAAGGAGAGAGGAAGGGGGATGACCTAAATCTGGAATGAGATATTCAGCAAGCCCATAAGGATGTGATAACCAGGTGTTCACAAACTTGCGGCCTTATAGTGTATAACCCCGAACACGATGCTCAAGTATAGTATCATGCAGTTATTTCAGTGCTTTCCACCTGTGTTTATCTTCGGCAGGAACGGCTCTGGTGGTCGTCTACCTCATCCTCCTGGCGTTGTACTTCTTCGCTCCGTCTCCCCGTGGCTGCTGATCATCTAGAATTTTCTCACAATGTTGTGTTTCTCTCTCATTTTACAGAAGACTTGTTGTTTGTATTTACGCTACTTCACCGTACTTCGGGTATTTCGGGTGACGCTTCTCTAATCGTTATGTGTATGCACGTTGCTAAAGGTGGGATTGTGTATATATTTTTTCCAGCTACAATTCACACAGAAATCTGCAATGTGTTAGGCACTTAAAGAGGATATTTGTTGATTAGAGTATATTCTGGGTCAATAAATCTGTCAAAAGAAAAATTTGTTAAATTCATTAAAAAAAACCAAAACAAAACAACAAAGTATTAAATGATTTTTGCTGGAGGTTTATGTGGGACAGGGGACTGATAAGTATCCTGTACCCCGCTGTGGTCCCCGTAAATATAACATTATATTTGTGAATCTGTTTCAGTAATCTGGTGATGTAATAAATGAGAGGAGAATACAGTTGAACTTCAGAGGAAAAATAGTTCCATTAAACGTTATCAAATTTAATTATCCTACCATTCTAAAGTAAGGAATAAAAGACTTGCGGGTGTGCGGTTATAGGAAAATAATCAACGATGGCGTGGTGTGTCACGGCCGGGTACGAAATGAAGTTACTGCTACCGTTTGAATTGGATTATTTTTGAATAACAGCACGTCAAATTGTTCTTATAGTTACACAACAATGTGGTTCCTGTTATCACTTACATTACAGCAGCTATAAGCAGTCATTCTTTCACTGTCTCTTGAAGTCAGTACGACAAAAATGTTGTTTGTTTATTGAGAAACAACAGAACACATCATCCTGTCCTGAAGGTTTTTTTTTTTTTCCATGTCGGAAAACTTAGTTACAGCTTTACTTTTTGTCTTTTAGAGCGCTGACAATGGAGACTTCTTGCAGTGCGGATTATGGGCTGTTTCTGGCTATAAGTGGTCACTTAGGGCCTCTGGACCACCAGGGGGCCCTATTATATTGTTTTTAAATCGCTATGCTAAAAAAAACCAAACCATACCATCAGTTGAGGAAAAGATTTATATATCGGACAGATGCAGGGCGCCCTCTTGTGGTGTGAAAAGAATAGAAACTGCATTTTATGTAAGAAATTCACATAACTTTTAACTAAGGTCAGATCATGAACTGTTCATATCTAGCAGGAGCACAAAAAGGGGGAAAAAAACCAAGCACTGACCTTGAAAACTGAATTTAATGTATGAATTGAATGCTAATTCGTTGGCTTTGCAGCACCTGGATGGGAGAACTCCTGGGGAAAGCTAAGGTTGCTGCTGGAAGTGGTATTAGTGAGGCCAGCAGGGGGCGCTCACGCCTCTGTACAGTGACAGGGACACTATACTACAAAAACAGCACTGTCTTTCAGATGAGACCTTAAACTGAGGTCCTGACTCTCTGTGGTTATTAAAAATCCCAGTAGGGGATAATATGGTTAAAGAGTAGGGGTATAATTCCTGGTGAAATTCCCCCATTGGTCGTTCTTGATTATGGCCCCCCTAATAATCCCCATCTCTGAACTGGCTACATTACTCTCTCCTCTCCACTAATAGCTGAGGTGTGGTGAGTGTTCTGGAGCAATATGGCTGCTGTCACATCATCCATGTGGATGCTACACACCCCCCCAATAATATGTAAAGCACTGAGTGTCTAGAAAAGCGCTGTATAAATCTAACTAAAAAAAAAAAAAGCAAGCTTTAGTCAGTTTGACTGCTTTCTTGTTTCTGTAACTGAAATGGAAAAAAGTTAGTGACTAAGTAGCTAGCTAGTGCCTGTAGTAAGTATTAGGCTAACACATTATAAAATAGAGTGGAGTGGGTGGAGGCCCCTGAAAAAAAATTGTCCCTTAGGGCCCTCCAGCCTTTGGCCAAAACAACACAACTTATTCAGTCAATAAATTTTATTGATTAGCTATAATGAACACAAATACAGGTATTCAATAACTGCCTTAAAACCACATCAGGGAACAGAACCCAGTGGGGCCCGTCACACTCACAATTCACATGACATTCGTCAGTCATGCAGAGAAAAATAAAAGGGGAAAACAAAAAGGTGGGAGGGGCAAATATTTTAGGCATGTGTGGCCCTGATACACTCCTAGAGCTAATTAAAGACAGACAAATAGTAGTGCCTAATCAATAAGTGCCTAATTACTTCAGCATTGAAAAGTAAGTATTAAAGGCAACAGAGTCTAAATTAATGTACAATCTCGGGCTCTGGTTCTACATGTAGAGCTTAATATCAAACTAGTTGATGTATTTGTCTATTTAAACATATTACTAAATGAAATGATTAGAGATGCATCGATAACATTTCTTGTACGAGTGCATGCTTTTTGCGACTCATCCGTAATGATCCTGATCTTCACAACTACTGATTAAGTACTGAACAATTAATCAGGGATTTGATGGAACGTTTTATCTTTAAGAAGTGCTCGCTGAAGTGCAGTGCTCTCTCCTTTTACTCCACAAGCTCGCTTCACATTCACAAATATTACAAATCCTGCACTTTATAAAAACACACTGTTTAAACGCCATAAGATGACTTGTATAGTAGGAAGACACTGTGGTTCCTCCTCTTGATATTGTGAAGAGCAGAGCAGCTTTGCTTTGATAATGAAGTGTGAAAGACATCCAGATCACGCTTACTCCAATCATTCCCACAGCATCATGTGGTATCGGAGCATTTAAAAAAAAAAAAAAAGTTTTTTTTTTTTTAAATATAACCCTAAATATTTGAAAGAATTCAATGCTGAAATGATAAAGCGCTGAAATTATATTATCGACACTTTCGAGAATTAAATATAGCACATTTTAGTTCTCCCTTGACAAGGCACTGAGTCAGTTTAACTATCTAATGACATAATTTAAGAGGCTATAGAAGGGGAGTGCAGTTTTGGCAGAGAGAAGAAGAAGAAGAAGAAGAAGAAAAAAAAAAAAAAGAGTGTTTTATTATTATTAAAAGCATTAAAAGTAAATTAAAGAGCACCTTATTCACAGTGAATAAAGATTCGGACGAGACAAATGAACAGAAAATACAAGGAATATGAGGAAATTCCCAAGGACGATATTATGTGTGTGTGTGTAGAAATAAATTAACATAAGGGAAAAAAAAGGATGGATTTCAAAGCAGTGTTTGTGTGATTGCTGAACAATATTTCACGTAAGCCTAATCAGCATAGTAATTATCCGCTATGCTACACGATCCAGTTTGGCATTGCACATGTTCAGTGAGACGTTGTCTTTCTTTAGCTTTAGTTACAGCAGAAATAAAAACTTCCTTGAGCTGCATCTCTCGTGTATCCGAAGGCAATCAGAGTTCATCCCATCCGCAGTCAGCGTAGGCCAAAAGTAACGGAGAGTCGAGACGGAGAACCTGAAAGACCACTTTCTACTTGATCCTTTTAAATAATTAAAAAAAAAAAAAAAAAAAAAAAAAAGTACAACGTGAAGAAAAAGGCAGCGGCCATCCCACAGTTTTTGGTTTTAAGGCAGGCTACATCATAAGGACATATTCCTTATCTTCAGACACTGGCTCAAGTGTGTCGTCCGTCCTCTGGTTCCAAAAATCGATCGCGCGCGTGCACACGCGACAGCCGCTAGTCCTCATTTTAAGCGTTCGATGAGTTCCTGTGTGAGGCCGAGGTTAAGTAGCTGCAAGGTCGAGAGCTGAGCCAGATGAGGGAAAGATTTGAGCAGTTTTTCCCAGCAGAGCTCCAGCAGGCTCGGTACCACCAGCCAGATCTTAAACAGAGAGCCAGTCCTCTTGTTCTCGTGGATGTTCACCACGCCTCCGTGGATGTACATACAGCCGGCCTAAAGAACAAATGCCAGAGGGAGGGATTGAGAGACAGGAACTACTATTACAAGGTGATTAGAGATCTCAGCTAAACGAGTGCACGTCTCCGATTAAAAAGCCATCTCCTAATCCAATTTCTCAATAAGATACTGATATCAAACCTCTCATATGGGTCACTTCATGAACACTGCAGCCACTCAAATGTATAACTGGCAATAATATTTAACATTGCAGTGGGTGAATACTGTTAAATATCATGATTAACGTAAGGTGTTAAGGTGAGAATTTCAACGTAATTCTGTTCCAGTAAAAATATAACGTCTTTCTAAATTCTCCCCGTAAATTAGTGTCAAAAATTGGGATATTTCTTACCTAATAAAAAGTCATTATTTTACCAGAAACCTCTGCCATTTGAATTTGACTTTACAATAGGAAAATAAAAAGCATATAAATGCCCTGGTTTCCGATCTAAGAAATAAAATGAGTGTGTGTGTGTGAGATGCACGGACCGGTGTGACAGCAGCACAGTGGAAATACGCCGGCTCAGGCATCACAGCAGGTAGTTTAGTCCACTGGAACGTCTGCAGGTTGATCTTCCACAAATCGTCCAGGATCAACTCGCCGTTATAACCTCCGCATATAAATACATCTACAAACAAAAACAAAAAACAAGCGATCGATAAAGACACACAAATACATCAGACACTAAAACATGATGCACCTGAATGTGCTGTGACTTACCATTTTTTATCTGGACACAACTATGACATCTCCTGGGAGCTGGGTATCCTGTCGCCGAGGTGGGGGGGAAAAAAAAAAAAGAAAAAAAAAAGTGTCATGAAAATACACACTTCCTGCCTGCCACAAGATGATTATAAACCCAGGATAAAACAGATCGAACCTATTCTTTCATGGGGCTTCGTTGTGATCTCCTCCCACCAATTTGTTTCATGATTGTATGCATGAACCTGAAAGGAAAGCAGAAGGAATGATTTCAAAACCAACGACAGATGGATGTACGAAGGTGCATAGATATCTCAAAGACAATGATACCAATAAGTACCTTGTCTAAAGGGTAGGATGTCCAAGAGGTTCCTCCTCCTAGGATGTATATCCTCTGTCCGTCATGTGCGATCTCATGTCTGTATCTGTTTGATACAGTACAGTCAAAGCTAGTCAATAGGATGTAGGAATGTTTTCCCCCTCAGTCTTTGAGTCTGGCGTGACATCTTGTGAACTTAAAATTATATAATATGCTGACTAGGACTGCAACTAATGATTATTTTCATAATCGATTAATTGGCCGATTATTATTATTTTTACTTCGATTAATTGGATTGGGGGGGGGCATGTAAACTTCCAGTACCATTTTTTCATTTATTTAAAATAAAATAAACAAACTGAGTGTTATAAATATAAACTTAAGACTAAAACTTTACACAACTGTTTGTCCAATTATATACGACTGAAAAGAACCCAATACACACACCAGAATATATATTATTCATTTTGGACTGTACTTAAAAAAATAATAATATGTAAATACTCATATTAATATTTATACATTACTTTTTATAGATGCACAAAAAGCACTGAATTCTACAGTCCTAGCAATCTCTGGTTGATTGGTAGAACCGGTCATTCATGCACGTGAATAACCAGATTGATTAATCGATTAGTTGTTGCAGCTCTAATGCTGACGTTTTGATCAAAAACAAATTAATTACATAAACTTAATCACTGGGGATAATTTGTTGTCCTGATCAATTTGAATTCAGAGACCTCTCCAAACTGTGTACATTTTCAACAACAAATTAAAACGTTCCCATCAATAACTACTGCGCCGAAGTGTTGAATAAATTCTTCCCATTCTACGAATCGCATCTGACCAATTGCCATTTAAGGCAAACTGAGACTGTACCATTTGAAGGGGGGGTGGTTGATTTACTCTAGAGATCGACGATAATCGGTTTTACCAATATTTGTCCCGATATTTAAGCATTTTTCCATAATCGGATATCTGTTTTGTAATAATGGATCTTCCAGTAAATGGTGCCATCTTGTGGGCGTTTTGAGAATTGCATGCACGACAGCCATCGCAGCACTGCACCTGTTTGTTTTATAGATTTGTTAGAATTATTTTTTATTTGTTTTATTTGGATTACCTGTTTGTTTACATAATCAAAGCTTTATAATATATATATATATATATAAAAAAAAAAGACACTTTTGTAACAGCGCACTTATTTTTTGCACTCTTCAGAAATTGAGAAAACTGGTTTGTTTAGTTCAGTGGTGTAGTTATCATTGTGTCAAAACAGAAGTATAACATAAATAATCAGTTCTGCATAACGGTTATCGGGCACGTAAACATGCAAATAATCAGTATCGTTATAAGTAAACAAAAATCAATATCAGTCGATCTCTAATTTACTCCCCTAAAATACTACAAATACAGACTTAAGTTGTGTCCCAAATGACATAGTATGAACTTACACTATGCATTATGTACTCTACCGTCTAGTGTATAAGTTTTAGAGGGGTAGTTTTTTTTTTTGTTTTTTTTTACGGTTTTTTTTGTTTTTTAAGGTTTCCTTCTACCACAAAACAAACTTTTTTTTTTTTTTTTTTTTTTTTACAGTTGATGTAGCTCAACGTTTCACGCTACATCACTTGAATCGCTTGTGATCAGTTGTTTGGTGTCGTAGGTGCGATCACACTAAAAGACTGCTCGCCGATGGATAAACTGACCTTCTCAGAAAAAAAATCTAAATTAATAAAACATAAAATGAGAGCGGTCTATCATGTGACTGTCACTACTTTGCATAGAAACAAGAAAAAAAAAAAAAAAAAAAAAAAGAGAGAAAAGATTAAACGTTGAGGTAATTTTGTTTCGTGAGACGAGGGTAGCATATAGTGAAAAGAAACCGCTATTTTTATAAAGGTGTGTGTTTATTTTTGCTGTTCCTAACAACCGTTCGGGTATGACGAGCCAAATCATTTCTTTTAACAGCAATATTATTGTGCTTGCCTTTTTCCTCCTACACAAATCGATGGAGGATAAGCGTGGTCGCCATGGGAGCACGCAGCGTGTAGTCACTGGGAACTCTGTTCGCCGATCACGTAGTGTGTACTAGGCTTAAGTGTGTTTAAAGCTGCTTTGTACATTACACACATAAAAAAAAAAAAAGAAACCCACACACTTAATCAGACATTTAATCAATCGAAATTGTCTCTGTAGTCCCAATTCCGATTCACCGCCTGCACTTTGACCTCCAGAATGAACAACAAACGCTCACCGCTCCTCGGGGAGTTCGTCCGGAGGGTTGTATGGTTTGAGGTGAATCCACTCGCGTGTGGTGAGGTCCAGTCTGTGCAGATCTGTGCTGTAAATGTAGCCTGTCGTTCCTCCAAACACATACAGGAAGCCATTTATGATGGCCATTGCCTGTACCAGAAAAAAAACCAAAAAAAAAAAAAACTTGTTTACTATTTACAATAGGAAAGTGGAAAACAAAATGGCAGATTATCAGTTTTGTATTAGATATATTACATGTATGTAGTGAGATGTGCACGGGAGCTTGTTTTCACCACGTATGAGAATTTCTCATTTCTCAACTCCGAGTTAATATCGCTTAATTGCGACTTTATTTAACCTCGAGTTATTTTCATATCAACTGTGAGTTGATATGACAATTGTGACTTTACATCTCTCAGCTGCAAAGTAATATTTCACAACTTAGTGAAACCTCGCACTTGCGAGATAAATGCGCATAATATTTTCCTCATACGTTGGAAAAATGAGCTTCTACTGATGTGCGTGTGGTGTGTGTGTGTGGTGTGTGTGTGTGTACATACACCACAGTGTGCAAGTTAATCGACAGCAATAGTACATTTCAATGTGTACATTTCGACTGATTATTTGAATAATTAAAAGGTTCTTGCTGGAAATCTTTTCTCAAAGGGACTCTACATAGAACCTTTACGGTTTCCCCCCAGAAGGACAAACTAAAAAAAACAAAACAAAAAAACAACACCTTTAAGGGTGCTGGATTTCCTTAATCAGAGTGGAGAGAAAATGATAAACTTATGGACATATTTTCTTCATATGACAGTGCAGCGAAATAAAACAAACATTCAAATTATTTTTAATAACTTGACAACTCAAATTAGCGAATTAAAAAAATATGATAAAATAGCCTACATTCCACACACACACACAACGATTTCAAGACCTCGATTTAGTACCTCAGTTGAGTACTATAATAAGATGTGCTGGATCAAATGCTATTTTAGAAGAATGAAAGTAGAAGTGATATTGATAAATAATTACAACTAGGACTATTAATGCAGCAATGATTTAGCAAATATACTCACTCCTATTAGATGTTTAATTCAACGCTCGACATTTTCTCATTCATAGATATGACCGTATTAGTCTTATTTAGGACTTCTGATCGGGAGGTCGTGCTGCCACTGCTGCCAAGCTGCCACTGCTGGGCCCTTGAGCAAGGCCTTTAACCCTCAACTGCTCAGCTGTATAAATGAGATAACCAAGTCGCTCTGGATAAGGGCGTCATCTACCAAATGCCGTAAATGTAATGTAATCTTACATTCTGCATTTTTTAAAAAAAAATTTTTTTTTATATCCCTGATTTTTTTGGGGAGGCTTAAAGGCAAGTGCTCGTCTTTAAAGGCGGCGGTCTACACCCCATCTTCAGACATTTCTACTCAAGAAAAACCTTTCTGAATACCCCTAACTTTCCAAGAAAAATCTGGCAACCTCGGGAGTGAAATACACAGGCAGGTAATCTGCAATAATAAGAACGTGAACTTAAGCAGCTGCACATAAACCGCTTCTGAATACCCCTAACTTTCCAAGAGCAAATACTGACGTAGCTTTTGGACCAACGAATTGCCAAATCTGAACACGGCCCTAAGAGCGTAGACAGTGTTCCTGATTTACTCAATTTGTTCTTCACAACTGAAGGAACTGTTGATCATGCGCTGCTGTGGTGCGCCATGGTTTGGCAACGTTTGAAAGCAGCTGATTTGATGTTAAAGTTCTGTATTGTTAATTTATTTCTGAAGATATTAAAGCATCATTAAACTCAGTTAAAACCTCCTTTATTTATTTATTTATTTATTTTTTAAAAAAAAGTTAAAACAACACTAATGATATTTTGGTCATATCACCTGCCCCAGTAGGAGTTAACGTAATAAATTAAGAATTGTTATTCTGTGACTATTCGGCTTTTGTCCTGAACGGGATCTTAACTGACAGCGTCAGGGTTTTTCCAGAGTGAAGATGTTTTTGTAATATGGCCATTGGAGTAATGTAAGTTTATGACTGAAGTGTCATCGGTGTGAACTGTTTTCACCTGTCCATATATTCGGTTGGGTTTCTTCCCTCTGCAGTTCAGCAGCGACCACCTCTTGTATTTGACGTTGCATACGTGAACGTCGTTCCCGTTGTTTTCTCCAAACGGGATTCCAGTGCCGCCAAACACAAGCAGGTTGTTACCGTGCAAAACAGCTA
>JANDJT010000092.1:20378135-20394273 GCA_024331685.1 Stegophilus panzeri | reverse complement strand
TTAATCGATCTATGTTCTATAACACGTAAAACAGGAACATGAAAGGAATATTCTAAAAGCAACTCATGTAAACACCTCAATCACGATATTATACGTCTTATTCAGAATAAGGTCAATAATTAGATTACTGCTGTCCATGTAAACGTACACATTGTCTGTCCAGTTTTGATGATAACTGATTCATAATAAGTGATAACCAATAAGAATCGATACATCGATCCGAATCGCCAGCTCGTTCGTTACGCCACAAGTCTACACGTGACTCATATCGTGTATCGTGTAGAAATGTCTTCAAATAAATATTGTGATGTTTGTCTCTCTATCGATCACCCCACTGTAAAATATCAGCCTCACTTATCGTCGGTGACGTACAACTGCGTTTTTATCTTTCACAACAACCATTTTAATGACATTTATTCAAACAGTATCCGTGTAAAAACCAAACATTTCCCAGGACTGACGCTGAATTTGCATCCTGCCTCAATATCCTTCAATGTGTTTGCATAGTTTTCACGTGGTCACACTTTAATTTCTCCCCCCCGCCCCCGTTGAGATTATTAATACACACAAAACCTGTTGGAAATGAGCGAATATAAGTGTTTAGTGTTTATTATTAGCAAAAAACAAACAAATAAACAAACAAAAAAACAGGTCATATGAAAGTTGAATGAGGATCATTATATCACGCAATTATTCAGCTATTAAAACATTAATTCTCTCATGAAGGTCAAAATAATTTTTTTTTAAAGCTTTCTGTGCAGTCTCATGTGGGATTTCACAAGTGGTGTGAGTTTGCAAAATACATAGTTATTATAATTGTTTTGTTAAAACAAACCACAACAATAAAAACACACACAGAAGGAGAACATTTTCCTGACAGGAACCTTTCAGCCTTACAGAGGTCAGGGCGCGCGCACAAACACAGAGCCGCTAGCTAACTAGGTTGACTAGTATTAGCGACTACTAACTAACTAGCTACACACGAATTGGTGGTTTAGGTATTAACGTTTACTAACAGATTATCACTTACATACATACATACATACATATACACACACATTTTATATATATATATATATATATATATATACACACATATGTATCAAGTCCTCTTATTTATACCTAGTCAAGTTAGCTAACGTAAGATGGCTAGCTATCAACAACAAGCACTCAATAATAACTAGCCAGCTAGCCAAACAGCTAATTTAGCAAACATACGCTAAGCTAATTTACCATGACACGACACACACACATTTTTAAAGCGTTTTCAGTGTGACGGTTATTTATTTGGTTTTTTTTTTTTAAGTTGTGCTACAGTATCATAAGAGGAATGTCAGCCAACTCGGCGTCATTTTACTGTGTGTTGTTGTTTGTTGTTTTTTTCCCTCCACTGACCTGCCACTCGGAACGGAGGACTCCCTGACAGTTTCTCAAATTTATTCAGCTGCTCCGGGCTCTGTGCATCCTCCACGGCCGACATATTTGGCAAGGACGAAATCAAATCATGGAATAGTTTTTAGTTAAAACATAAAACGCACTTTCTTTACGTGCAAAACAACGCATTTTAAACAAAAACGCGTTCTATTCTTCACGGACGTAGCTCCATCCGCTGCGGCTTGACTGTGAAGGCAGAAACTATTATTTATTCCCCCCCAACATGGCCAAAGAAACGAGTCAGGGAGGCTTTTAAAGTTTCAAAATAAAGGTTTTGCACTTCGAAATGATTGAATCACCACAAGAGGTGGATAAAGTATAAAAGCATGTCTCAGACAGAGAATGTCTCAGAATGATTACGTTTACATGGACAGCAGTAATCTAATTATTGACCTTACTCTGAGTAAGGCAATATTGTGATTAAGGTGTTTACATGAGTCGCTTTTAGAATATTCCTTTCATGTACCCGTTTTACATGTTATGGAACATAGTTGGATTAATGGCACACGTCATTACGTCACCGCGCCACGCCGTCCGACGTTCCCTCCAGAATTTCACGTGTCAACATACAGTTGGTCTTCGTTATGGTACCGTATACAGTTTTGGGTGTTTTTATTTAAAAAAATTTACAAACGCTTCAAGTGCGGTTAATTGTTTGTCATGCTGTACGTGCTAATAGACGACTGCTTGAAGCTGTGGGCTGCGTCCCAAACCGCGTACCTACCTTCTATATAGGCCTATAGTAGGTAAGTAGGCGGTTTGGGACGCAGCCGTGCTCTCTTGTTTGACGGTTCGTAAAACGGTTGAGCGCTGCCGTGTGTGTACGTGTCCTGTCACACAATGCGGTGAAAACTCTCACACGACGTTAATAGTGTGATTAAGGTGTGTACATGTCTGTAATACACCTCGATAATGCGACTAAAACAGGAATACTCCACATGTCTTAATTCGATTTGTGTTTACTTCGATCATGACTTTAGTCGGATTAAGGTCATCAATAATCGCTGTTTACATGCTAGTTTCTTAATCAGAGTATCGTCTGAATCGGGTTAATATCGGATTATTGTTGTCCATGTAAACGTACTGAATGTCTTACTCAATTAAAAGGGGAAATATTCAGTCAAAAATGTACAAGTGATGTACTATTAAGTATTAAATAGTAAATATTAAATAGTAAAAAAAAAAAAAATGTTAGAAGATTATATATGTTCTATAGGAACTACTAATTTTACCTGAAAACATCATTTCAGTCTCTAATTTTGCTAAATTAACTATTAACTAGAATTTGACTTGCTGCCCATTCAGGTACGTTAATGCTAGAGTTAGTGCTAGTCTGACCTGGGATTAGTAACCAAGCCAAAGACTAACCTAGTTAAATATAACCAGTTAATGTTTGCAAATCAGTGGAACTTTCCTCAACATGCTTTTTTTCAAATTACAATGGATATAGAAAGTCTACACACCCCTGATAAAATGGCAGGTTTTTGTGAATGGGGGGAAAAAAAAAGAAACTAAGATAAGTCTAATCATGGCAGAACATTTTCCATATTCAGTGTGAAATTACAACGTGTAAAAAAAAAAAATCAGTGAGAAACAATTAGAAACATTTTAAGAAGAAAAATCAAAAAGTTACAATAACCTGGTTGTATAAGTGTGCACACGCTTTTATATTATAATTGGGGATGTGGCAGAACGAACCAATTTTCATGTAAGTATCATTCAGCTAGGGCACATGGTGGATTGGTGCACGGTGGATTGGTGCACGGTGGATTGGAGTACGCCAGGGTTGGGGGTTCGATTCCCGCCGCTGCCCTGTGTCTGTGGAGTTTGCATGTTCTCCCCGTGCTTTGGGGGTTTCCTCCGGGTACTCCGGTTTCCTTTCCCAGTCCAAAAGCATGCATAGTAGGCTGATTGGCATGTCCAAAGTATCCGTAGTGTGTGATTGTGCCCTGCGATGGATTGGCACCCTGTCCAGGGTGTACCCCACCTTGTGCCCCATGCCCGACCCTGTAGGATAAGCGGTATAGAAAATGGATGGATGGATGGAAAAACTTATCAAATAGGCAACATTATAGGAGCTGCAGGAATATCTGACAAGTACTGATTACTCTCTACATCCCATAACAATCTTCTATGGAGGCAGAGAAGACGGCTCAGTTTATACAAGTCTTTGAGTACTCCAGCATTTTAAAACATATTACTGAGGAAAATTCTTTTCTTTGCATATCCCAGCTTGTTAGGAAGTTGTGGTCGGATGTGCAGGGGCCACCAGCGCCCCAAAGTTTTGATTATTTTTCTCTAACAGTATGTCTCTTAATGATTTATTCCTTTCAGCTTTGGTCCCTAAATGTATGTTTTTTTTTCTGGATTTATGGTAATGTTTTACATGTTCCCATACAAGAAAGCTGTCAGAATATTTTAGTGTTTCACTTTGAAGTCTTCTACAGTATATAAGCCAAACGTATGTGGACACCTCACCATCACACTCATATATGTTGTTGAACATCCCATTCCAGATTTAGTTCCTGTTTGCTGTTATAATAACCTCCACTCTTCTCGGAAGGCTTTGCACTAGATTTTGGAGAGTGGCTTGGGATTTGTGATCGTTCAGCTACCAGATCATTAGTGAGATCAGGCACTGATGTTGGGTGAGGAAGTCCCCAGGTCTGCAGTCGGTGTTCCAGTTCATCCCAAAGGTGTTCAGTGGGGTTGAGGTCAGGGCTCTGTGCAGGACACTCGAGTTCTTCCACTCCAACCTTAACACACCATGTCTTCATGGATCTCGTTTTGTGCACAGGGGCATTGTCATGCTGGAACAGGTTTGGACCTCTTAGTTCCAGTGAAGGGAAATTGTAATGCTACAGCATACAAAGACATTCTAGATAATTGTGTGCTTCAAACTTTGTGGCAACAGTTTGGGGAAGAAGCACATATGGGTGTGATGCTCAGGTGTCCACATACATTTGGCCATATATTGTAGTGTAAATGAAGTGCTCCATTTTGTTATTTGTAGCTTTCAAAAAAAGTAAGAACTGGTGGAATTCAGTAGACACATTTTTCATTTCAAAAGTGTGTCAGGAACTCAGAATTTTCCGTGGCCAAGTCCATGCCTTATTACCTCGTTATCCTAATTCTGTTTGTTGTATTTAGTGTATCCACCAGAGGGCGACAGATACCCACTATTTAGAAATGCTTTTTAAACCCTTCATGTATCCTGCATACATTATTCTGAAGACTGAATGAAAAGGTTAAAGCAAAATTTTCCTTTAAACTGATCTTCACAGTACGTTAAGCAACAAATATAGTTGAAAATATTAATTTCCTTTAAATTTGACTCCTCGAAAGGTTTCGCTTTTGACTCGGCTGATAGCTTTCCCAATTTATGGGCAACTTTTAGAGCTCAATGACGTGTAAAGACTAGGACAAGTCACTGCTAACGGCTCAACCTCTTCAAATGTGAATTAAATTCCAGTGACGAGGGAAATACAAGTTTGTTATATGTCTGAAATACACCCTCACAAAAAAACCCCCAAAAACCCATCTATCCATTTTCTGTACGACTTATCCTTCAGGGTCACAGGGAACCTGGAGTCTATCCCAGGGAGCATAGGGCACAAGGCGGGGTACCCAAAGGAAACCCCCACAGCACGGGGAGAACATGCAAACTCCACACACACAGGGCAGCAGCGGGAATCGAACCCCCAACCCTGGAGGTGTGAGGCGAAATTACTAAGCACTAAGTCACCGTGCGCCCTGACAATAATAATAATAATAATAATAATAATAACACCACATGTCGAGTATAAATATGTCTTTTGTAATATATATTTAAAATGAATAATCTACAATGTGTGATATTTTGAGCTTAAAGTATAAGGAACACTATATATACTGGAATAAGTAATGTTTTTTCTAAGCAGAACAATTATTTTTTTCCCTCCAAAACACCGGTTTCAAAGTTATCACCTAAAATAAATATTTAGTGAAATGTTTTCAGGAGAAAATACCCGCAGAGAGTCACTTCCTGTGAAGTCTAACAAGGTTGGAGACACTTGTAGAGGACCTTGGAGTGCTCCTCCATACAGAATATTTCAAACTCTTTTATATTCTTGGGTTTGTGCTTTCAGTTCACGTCGAGGGTTCAATGGTCATAGCTAAAAAAAAAACCCACTGATTTTATATCTCAGAACTGTTTATTTTGTGTCATTTTGTTTATCTATCATTACTGGATGTGTATAATACATGGCCCAGTCTTAATCTCTTGTCAGAGGCAAGCAGTTTTTTGGACTGTTCTTCGTGACGTCACCGTATTCATGATGGTGCCATCTTCACACGTGCTGCAGAAAAGTCTTAATGTATCTCTGATCCACTGCCATATTTTACAGTAGACGCTGGAAGTTTTCCTAGAGTACAGTCTGCTTTTTTCACCAAACATACCAATGACGTTCTTAGATGATTTTTGAGCGCAAGTTAGAATCCCAACCTGGACCTGGAGTCAAGAGAGCAAAATTATCTGTGCTCTCTCTGTGTGGGAGGGGCATACTCTCTCTTTCTCTCTCTCTCTCTCTCTCTCCTGTCAATCACAGTGATACTTGTCAATCATGGGCGTCTGTGAGCCCAAGTGTGAGGAAGAGCACGGATAGCACTTTCCTCCGAGTGTGTTACTCTGCCCCATGATGCAGCATGAGCAGCAGTTCGAAAAGACATGGTTGGCTGGCTTCACGTGTCTCAGAGGAAGCGCGTGTTAACCTTCACCCTCCCAGATTGGTAGCTGACGTGTGATATTGAAGAGATGGCTGGTGGGTGGGAAATGGTAGGTAAACAAATTGGGGAGAAGTTTGATCATCGAGTTTTTGGTTTCATTTGATCACAGACCATGTGATTTTAATTTTAGTTCAAGTGAGGCGTGGTGAGTCTTAGTGCTCTCAGAAAGACTATGGATCATCTCATGCATCATCTGTCAGACATTAAAAAAAAAAAAAAAAAGACTTGTTAACGTCCTTATAGTTTTAACTGCTCATGTATTTCTATATCTGTTAATTGGGTTGATTAACAGTTGTTAATGTGTCTCAATGCAAAAAAAAAGATATCATAGCAAGTAAAAAATCTTAATATAATTAGTTCAGTAATTAATTATTAACAATTCACACACTAATGTTCTATGTACACTTAAAAAACTGCTTAGTTCTATACCCCAATCACATGATGGAGACCAACCTGGAGTGTTCTCTCATATTTAATCACAGTCATATTAGATCTTAGATATTATAATTTGTGTATAGGGGTTTTAACCCCCCCCCAAAAAAAAAAAAAAAAAAAATGAACACAATATACTGTAAGTAGATCTTAATGTTCATTATTCAGAAATAAGTTTGATAACAATAATATTATTAGTGCATTTAAAAGACGACTAATAATTACCTGGTGTACTTCTCTCCAAGTATACTCTAACATGCTAACAAACTCTAGCCATACTTTTACACCGCAGCGAGTCTTGAATGCTCGAATCTGATTGGTCAAAAGGTGTTGATTCATTTTCTATGACAGCATCTCTGACAGTAGTTCCATCTGTAATCAATACGGTTTAATATTCATTATTAATGCACTCATCCTAATACATTATCATTTCTATAGAAACAGTAACGCCACTCACAAGGCATTATACGTAATTTTAATTATATATGACAATGCATAACAGTTAATAGTAATGGTTATGATTCATGAACAAATTTTTAATAGAATGCACGATAAGTAGCCTTTATATTTATTTGTAGTAGTCCCCAAGCCCCAGGTTTCAGAGTGCATTATGAGAAGATATAACACGTTATAAGCACTACTTATAATGCACGTCTTTAAACAATTTACAAATGCATTGTAAACAATGCTACAAACGGTAATGCATTTTCTTAACTAGTTATAACGATGATGAATACCTTTATAACATGTTATGGACGCATTCATAAGTCATTATTCATATGGCCTTCATGTAACTGGTAGTGTCACCGAAACAAATTACACAGGGACGGTAAAATCGTGTCATCGTTGATACAGATATAGTGGAGTTTTCTGTGAGGAGGCATTTATTATTTTATTTATTTTAGGAAGGAGTCTCCAGTGTCAGTGCTTTGTAACAGTGGAAGCTCTGTCCTTTGTCTGGTGAAGGGTGTTATTTCATTTAAAATTCAGCTTGCTGAAGCTTGTGGACACAAAAAGATACACACTTAAACAAAAGACGCATTTTTCATAATAAAGTTTATTCTATTTTACAAATAGTATTTTGTCCTTGACTGCAAAATAGGAATGCATTATATTTACATACACAGGTATACAATTAATTATAACAAAGTTAGAGAAGCTCGCCTTTCCGCCCGTCTCACTTCTCCTCCTCCTCCTTCTCATCTTCCTGTTAGGATAATTCTGTTATCTCTCATCCGATATGGAAATAGTAAAAGTCTTTTCTAACGGGTTTCTGAAACACCTGCTATAACACTGAGCTAGAAGGACATTTTTAAGTCTTACAAAATGTTAAAGGTGGAAGCTTTATCAGGTCCGTTACAGACAGACAGACAGACAGACAGACAGAGAGACAGACAGAAGGCTGGGGTTCAGCCAACGACACGTGGCAGTACATAAAAGATGGATAGAAAACAGGACCCAGGCGTATCACAGAGGCAGTCGCTTTCTTTAAAACGGATTCGAGTGGTTTTTCATCTAAATACTGTGACTGACGGTTAATCCGAATCCTCCTCTCGCTTGGGACTGAAGGATCTGAATCAGCACGGGCTGAGTTTCAGAACTCGTGAGTTTCACATCATGTACGGTTTTTCCGTGCTTCAAAATGTAAAGCAGGACTGCTTGCCGGATATTTTTACATCAGGACATCGGAACGTCTGCGTCAGAGCTCTGCCTCCTGATACCCCTGTGTGTTTCAGTGACTCTTCAAGACACTTTAGACCAGATCTCAAACCAGTCACAGGAACAAAACAGAATTACAAACCAAATGAAAACTCACTACGTTTCTACGCAAAGTCAATCAGGACCTACAATATTTACATTCATCTGGTGCTTTATTATAACCAATGCACTCTTAGGAAAAAAAAAAACAAAACAAAACAGTTGAGCACGCCAAAGTGTAAATCTTACCATGTAGAAAAATATCTTGGGTATGGTCAAATTGATCAAAAATATCTCATTATGCACTGTAAAAGCAGATAAGTTCATTTAACTCAAAAAATGTGAGGAAACTAATTACCTCAAAATTTTTAAGTTGATAAATCAATTTCTTTAAGCCAAATACACTTAAATATAAGTTCAAGTTACATTAAAAAAAAAAACATTAAGTGTATTTTATCTGGTTTTACGGTGTGTGATTAAAATAAAACTAAAACAAATAAACGAATGTTAAGCTTTATTTCTAGACATTTTCACTCATTTATAAACGTGTTTTATTGTCAGATAACTTCGCTTATTTTAATCCTTTATTTTTGAAAAAGAAGCACAATTATCTGCAATAAAAAACAAGATATTACAAGCTTGAAAGCAATCCGAACGAAAGTAAGAAGAATGATTGTCTCAGATTTATTTCATCGTAATCTCATAATGAAAAATATTAGATAAATTAGACTATATTCGTGATATTGATTGAAACGAAAGGTTACATCTTTAGGCCTCAAGGCTGTTTTCATACCGTTTTCTGTGGCTGATATGAAAACTGTAACCATAGCAACGCTCCTCCCAGGCCTAGCTAGTATCAGCTACGTAACTGTCGTACGTAACTTGCTCTCCAGATTAGATTTGAACTGACAGATGCTGAACTCTGGTGACGAGGAGGTTGTTTGCCTTTGCTGTAGATTCAGAGGCAGAAAATCACCAGAGTTTGAGCTGCTTGTTGCGACTTCACCGTGTGCAGCCACAGGTAAATGAAGGTCACGTCATGTACATCGGGGAACGTCCTAAACCTAAACACGTTTACATTTTTAACCGGAAAACCGGCGACGAAATATTTTCAATTCAACACGTCGTGCGCAAATCTCCTCACTACCAACAGTCATTTTTCCCAGCGCTTTGTCCTTTATGTTTATTTTAGTCCCCCAACGTGCGACCTGATTGGTCAGGAGGTTAAAAAAGAAAAGAAAAAAAAGTGCTTGACGTCACTCGTTGCTCTTTAAACGTTTAACTTCTTTCAGCCGTGGAAGCTTCGCTGCGACCAATAAAATGTAAGCAGCAGTGCATTTACTTTAGGTTTTTATTTATTAAATTTATTTATTTTTATAACAAAATGACCGCTTCCTGTAGAAGCATAGAGACTGTGAGAGTGCAACCGAGGAAAAAACAAACTAACAAACCGTCAAGTGTGAAATCAGCCTTAGGAATTCTTCGGTCCGTGTATGAACGGTTCCATGTAGAACCCTACAGCACTATCAGGAAGGGTTCCAGGCGAGAACCTTTTTGAGAACCTTTGTCACAAGTACAATAATTGCCTTACATCTGTCTTGGTTGCACTTGTGTTGTTCTCTTGTACCAGCACTTATTGTATATTTATCGTAATGTTTTGTATGACAGTATTTTTAACAGAATTTGATTGTGTTCAACACGACGACAATAAGCTTCCAAACAACAACCATCCAAATCTTTTTTCTTTTTTTTTTTTCTAAGAGTGAAGCACCACAAAATTAAAAATAGCTACTTAAAAAAAAAAAAAAAAAAAAAAAAAATTAAATAAAAAAGATTAAAAAATTTCCAGTAAACAGTCCTGGTCAGGGAATCGATGTGGGATGGAGTATATAAACAAAACAGAACAAAAAAACAACGAAAGGTGCATTTGCATGTTTTTCATGGTGCAGCAGTAACAGTAACGTGTATTGTGCAGCTGTTCAACACGAACATGAACAATAACGGCTAACGGCTAAATAATCTACCTGAGGGACTGTGGCGTTTCTTCATGACAGATGATTGCTGACGTGACGTCTAACTGTTGATCATCTAAACAAAACAGAGTTTTCTTAAAATTCAGAAGTTCCTAGTAGTATCAGATAAATAGCTTCGATTGCAAGGCAGTTTCATTTCATAACATCCAAATAGGTCAACATGCAAAGGGTATAATATACTATACTCGATTACGGTATCGATCTTATTATCAGTAGTATAACTGTTTATTTAACACTTTCACGAAAACATGAGGATGACCGGCTGAGTCGGATAAAGATTCCACCTTAACAGAAGTTGTGGCTTTAGATGGTCGCTTTTTAACATTTTTAAAATTTTTTTTCTTCATCTCCCTGTCTTGTTCTTCCAAGCAAAAGAAAGAAAAGAACACATCCACATCATCTTTTTAGCAAGGCTTATTTTTCTCTAAGGTTCCGTTGTGTGTGTGTGTGTGTGGTTTTTTTTTTGTTTGTTTTTTTTTTAAATTTTTTTCTTTTCATTTTTAATCAAGTTTAAATCGAAGTACATGCGCTTAAAAAAAAGCCGATAAAGTACCCAAAGGTGGATCTCCACACATTGGTCTCAAATCACCACATGGAGCACTCTGTCAAGGCAAAAGAAAGGTCAAAGGTCAGAGGCTGAAGGACAGAACGGTGCTTCAGAGGTTTCTATCACTTTTTTTTTTTCTTTTTTTTTTTTCTTCAGTCCATCGTTTCAGAGTCTCTGTCACAGGTTGCCATTCGGGGATTTTCCCTAGCTGAGGATGCTGCCAAAGAAGTGTCCACTTTACATGGCTTCCTCACGTGTACTGTACGAACAACGAAGTCTTGCCAACGAGGACGTTTTTTCCCCGAGGAACAGATAGCAGAAAGACCTTTGGTTGCGTTTCTGGGTTTCTGCCACCTAAATAAAAAGTGCACCTTCGTCACATCATCTCCTTTGGTTTTTTTTCTTCTTCTTTTTTCTTTTTTATTCCTCATGTAATTTGTGTAACTGCGAACTCTGTGGCAGTGAACGACTCGTTTCTTACGCACGACACAACAATCCCAGTATCAGACTAATTCTAGTAGAGGTTATGAATCTGAGGCAGCTACAGAACGTGTGCTTGTTTTAGAGGACGATGATCCTTAAACCTCACCCAAAAAAAGCCCAGAGGAAGCCCTCACAGCTGGACTAAGGTGTGTGTGTGTGTGTGTGAGAGAGAGAGAGAGAGAGAGAAAGAGAGAAAGAGAGAGAGAGAGAGAGAGAGAGAGTGAGTGTGTGTGTGTGTGCTTTCATCCGAGGCAAACCTGTAATATTTTTTTCCTTGCGCTCGTTTCCGTAACAAAGGTCCAGTTTGGTAATGTGTCACAGACAATCAGCGTCCCAGACGCGCCATGAACTCTGAATGTTCCCAGTGTGTCTTTTTTTTTTTCTCTCTCTCATGTTCTGTCTTGTAAACTCGACGGACTTCAAGTTTTTTCCGGTCTGATAATGTACCAAAAGTGTGTTCTTTCTGTGTTTTGGTACTACAATTAGACTCTTATCTGTAGTTTCACACACAACCCAAGTCAATAAAACGAGAACACCAACGTTGTGGATGTGAAACACTTTGCTTAACAGCTATATTTTTAAAGGCAACATAAACGTAACATTATTATTAAAAAAAAAAAAAAAATACATTTTCCCAGGGGAAGGAGAGAGGGTTTTTTTTTCGCAGGCAGCACATCCAGAGACCCAAACCCTCCCTCCGACCCTGTTGCATCATGGGTACCGTAGCAGTCTCCAGCTCCTTGGCCCGTTTTCTATTCATCTAGGAAGCAGAGCGTTAATGTGATGCGGATTCTTGGTTGCTTGGTTGATATGAAGTTTGCGAGAAAACAGAAGATGTACAGGTGCTCAGGCACGGCTCGGTTTTTTTTTTTCTCCACCCTAGTTTTCTGACGGCGGTCCCAGTGCGCTCTGGGAAACGAGGTCCTCAGCTCTCCAGGCTCATGAAGGCGACCACCTGTTCCAGCTTGAAGGCCAGTCTCTGTTTCCTGGCACCGTCGTCCTCCTCCAGCGCGCACACAATCTGCCGGAAGATCAGAGTCCATGTCAGTCATACAACGAAAAAATTAAATACATAAAAAGAAACGCCACGCCACATTATCCCCTAAGTGACAGCAATACAGAATAATCCAGCTCGCTGTATATAATTCTTTCTCTAAATTCTTAAATGTTTGGTTTTGTTTTGTTTGTAGCTATATACTAGCTGTGACAGTGCCAACGGAACCACACAGCAAACTCCCCAGTGTTGGATTAGCACCGAAAGTGCTGTATTAACACCTACAGTGTTCGTTTATGTCCAGCTGGACACAAGTAGGAGCCAATTAAACACTGGGGATTTGGGGGAATTCGCTGAAAATGTGGTCCACAGTGAACAGCTTGCTATTTAACCCCAGCACAGAATGAACTCGTAATTCTCTTAAACTCAAATTTATGTAGTCCACCTACATAAAATTCCATGCTTCCAAAGGTCTGGATGACTCGAGCCATGGAGACAAACCTGTTTTGCGCTTGAAGCGGAGAATAAACCCATTATTCTCCGTCCAAACATCTTTAAAGCGCACCTATTATGGATTCCAAACGTGCCTAATTTTATTTTAGCGATTTACACGCATCCGAGGACAAAAACACTTTAGCATGCTCATAATTTAAACTGCAGCGTTACTTTTTCCCCCCAGTGTCACAAACGACTCGTTAAATGATCCGTTCTAAAGGATTCGTTCTAAACTCCTCCTTTCAGAGAGCATGCTCTGATTGGTCAGTCATCCCAGTCTGTTGTGATTGGTCTAGCGCTGTCAGCGTGTGTCGGAAAGAAAGGAAACGCCCACTACCGTAACGAGTTTCAGCTCTGTCTGTCAGCGAGCAGCCGATGAAGACCAGAGGCGGGGTTTACTGTTACAAACCTACGTAGATTGGTACAGGAAGTAAGTCTGGAATCACTAAAGACTCGATTCAGCTGTTCAGAATCGCTTTTGGGAGTCGATAACGCCGTTTGTCGTGCGCTTTGACTTTTGAAACTTTGAGGACTTTTTACATTCACAAACAGCTACGTATATAACACACTACATGAAAGGGAATATCTGAAAAACCATCGAACCCGACCAAATCTATTATTAAAAAATGTTAAGACTATTACAGACTATGACTGCGACTCTGCCTAGAGAAGGCCGTCCATCAAAAGTCAGTAACAGGGAACGAGAAACGACCAAGCAGCCAGTGGTAACATGATGCTATCGCCACCATGCTTCACTGTACGGATGTTGTTCTCAGACGGATGAGCAGTGTTGGGTTTCCAGTAAAACGTAATGTTTTGTGCCAAAGCCAAAAAGTTTTCGTCTCAACAGACAACAGAAACTTTCTTCTCCAACATGTTATTCATTATTCATTTATTATTATTTATGCTACGGTTGTCCGCTATCCGCACAGTGGATCTCTCCATCTTCTTCAGAGTCACTCTGGACCACTTAGTTGCTTCTCTCACTATTGCAATCCTTACCCACTTTCGTTGAACGCCCCTCTCTAAGCTGAGTTGTGTTTGTACTATATTATTCGAATTTGAATAAGCAAACAGTAAGTCGGAGCATATTGTAAGTAGGAGTTTTGGGTCTAGCTGGCCTACAGCAGCTCAGAAGTGCAAACACACTGATAAACACTGATGAATCTGAAGTTGGATACTCGTTTTAAATAGTGTTTAATATGCTATTGAAGTAAGTCACGTACCTCCTCTGCATATTTTCCCACGTATGAATAGATCTCACTGAGGGAGCTCATGGTGTTGAACTCGTTCATGTGCATACGGGATTGCTCGGCCAGGTAAGCGTTCATATCCTGGTCGCTGATGGCAGGCATCTTACCGATGTCCGCGTAATATCTGAAAGAACACACACACACATACACCAGAAATATATACATATTTATTAGGCGTCTGAGGACTTGTTAATGTGTGAAGTAAAAGTCAGTCCATTTCTTTGCTTCTTTTCATTGTCCTTTAGGCTCACAGTGTTACAGGGAAGTGTGGACACTTTGATTGACAGATATCTCGTCTTCAGGAATCTTATATGTACTTTCAGTGACTGCACAGCTTCAGTAGCCAGGGAATGGTGGGGACTGTTAATAAGTCCATGTCCTTCAAAAGCTGTTTTAGAGGCATCGGAAAAAAGGCTACGGAATGCCAGGAATACCTAAAGTGTGCTTAATGCAAACATGCATGTAAACACACACACACCCACACACACACACACACACACACACGGCCTTCTGTGTTCAGGAGGCTCGAAGCTCGAAGCAATTCGTCACTGTCAGCAGCAGCTGCAGTGTCACTGTCAACTCTTTAATTAAGGCAGGTCATTTACATTTTTAATTCCCATTCCGAGCCAACTCGTGAACACCTCAACTCTCTCTCTCTCTCTGTGTGTGTGTGTGTGTGTGTGTGTGTTTCTAATTCACAGCATGCCGGATCTGTGTGACCACTTTGAGTGTCAAGGGAATGCTGCAGTGCACCATGGGGCTGTCATCAGCCCGATCCAAAAGAGTGTTCAAAATGAGAATCAGACAGAGAGGGAGAGAGAGAGAGAGAGAGAGAGACAGAGAAAGCGAGAGAGAAAGAGAGAGAGAGAGAGAGAGAGAGACAGAGAGAGCGAGAGAGACAGAGAGAGCGAGAGACAGAGAGAGAGAGAAAGAGAGAGAGAAAGAGCAGAGACAAGTCCCTACATTCTCCAACTATAGAAGATACTACATAATGTCGACTCCAAAATTGTCGGCACCCTTCATGAACATGAACAAATTCAGCCTGTCCTGGGAGCACCAGGCACGAGGCAGGAATACACCCCGAACGAGATGCCAGTCCATTGTATAAATTAAAAAAACAGTAAGATGATAAGGTGAGCAAAAAGGAACCTAAAGATGACAATTTCAGAAAGCTTAGTTGATTCTTTTGTGATGGATTGCGTCTCATCGCACCTCCCAAGTTGCTCATCCTCATCCCTGTGAGTATCACAAAACCATTTATTTCTCACACAAGCACAGTGGCGGGAAATGAGTGAAAGCTCAAGTGCGGGTATTTGCTTGAATTATTTGAAGTATTTGCTCTCGTTTGTTCACTATCTCACCCGAGGTACGCTTCCGCATTCTGAAAGAAACCTCCAAAACCGCCTCCCCCCCAGAAGTGTGAAAAAGGCCCATGAGTTTATTGCTCTAGTTCTCCCCCTAGTGGAATAACTCAGACTACCTCTCTCTTTTTTTTTTCTTTCTTTTTTAAAAAAAAAATCTTTCAGCTCAGATACAGTCGACAAGATTAAGAAAAATTTATTTAGAAACCAGATTGTAAATTCACTGAAAGTCTTTTTTTTTTTTTTTTTTTTTTAAATAATAATGTTTGACACCTTTGACACATGTTTGTATTACAGGAACAGGTTCAGTGTTCTTCAAGTAGGCATCTCTAAATATTAAAATTGATCATAGGGTGCCAATAATTTTGAAATCACTCTATTAATCAAGCTATTCATTTATTTATTTTTTTAATTAGTTTTTTACTATAAGACTCTACAATGCCTCTGTATGTTGAAGTTCTAAATTTCACTCTTTGTGTGTAATACATTTAGATAGGGCTGCACGATTACGGCCAAAATGATAACCCCGATTATTTTGATCAATACTGAGATCACGGTTATTTATCCCGATTATTCATTGATTTTAGGGACAACATATTTTTATTGCACTTTCACATTTAAATAAACAGACCGCTGCTTTCACC
>JANDJT010000092.1:20367304-20378035 GCA_024331685.1 Stegophilus panzeri | reverse complement strand
AACTTTAAACGTTAATATCGCAGTCGATCATGTTCATGTAATCGTGGGCAGTCAAAATCGTAATCGCGATCGATATTCGATTAATTGTGCAGCCCTACATTTAGAGTATTCCATTTCACTTATTATAATTTTTTCATCAAGGGTGCCAATAATTCTGACTACAAACACAGAATAACTAAAAAGCGCTGTTTGATTGTGTCGGGTAAAATTTCCTGAGCTGATTGCTGCTGTCACCGTCCATGGGTTCGAGCCACACTGGTGTTATTTGTGCCAGAGGCGAGATCAGTGCGGCAGCGGCGAAACACTCGCTCCGTACGAAAGCAATCAAAGCAGCAATTTATCTGCCACAGATGCAATTATAGCTACAAGCCCTTCTGTGAAATGTATGTGAGACATGGCCCTGATTTTGGTTAATATCAGACGAATAAATAAATAAATAAATGTTTGCATATTTATTGGCCTTCCTCGTACTTCCCGACTTTATTCACGGCACCTATAAATACACAAAGAATGGCATTAATAATTTAAAAAGCAATTTAGCAACCACTGATGTACATTTCTTCCTGGAAAGCTTTTTCTCTTCTTCTTGGGCACCTGCATGCAATGAGGTCGTGTGCCTTCTCTTTTGCGTCCTAACACGAGTGGAGAAACAATTTCCCACGACAGTCTTTTCACGCCACTGTTCCAGCAGACTCACCATCTTTTATTAAACAGACATAAGACCAGGAAGCGGTGTGTATTCAGGCCAGAACAGCGCTAAATATCTACATAGTTTTAGGTTGAAATGCGCCAGTCATTAAGCTTGGAAATTTCCCAGAGGCTCTCGGACGCGTCACTGTGGTTTATTACATACAGTCTCTGAGCTTACCACCAATCCACAGCTTTACAGCAATTAAAGCACTTGAATTATACAAACCCAGTCAATATATGAGAGCGCTACTAGTGTGATAAGGGTGATGGCGTGCACACACGCTGTCAAGCAAACCACCAACACACTAATACGCACTCGTATCGCTTTCACTGGCCTGTTTTTTTTTGGGTTTTTTTTTTGAGAGACATGGTTGTCAATAATAAAATCTCACACACACACACACACATTTGATTGAGGTCTGCTCTCACCTCTCCACCCAGCTCTTGTAGCTGGGGATGTCCTTGGCATACAGCAGCTTGTTGGAGGGCGAGTCTTTACCCAGGCGGTGCTCGGATGTGGAGCAGGAGTCCATGAAGGTCTGCGCCACGACAGACAAGCAGGCGTCCGTGATGCTGCTCTTATGGATGTCGAACACAAACTGGGGATTTTTAATCACGTTCACCCAAAACCTCAGAGGTAGGCTGAGAGAAGAAAAAACACACGCAGGTACACGTTAGATCAGACGTGGGTACTTTCACTATTCCTCTAGTTGTCTTAGCACTGCTGCATATATATATATATATATATATATATATATATTATATTGCACACAACCTTTACACACACACACACACTAAATGAAGGTGTTTTAAAATTGTTGTTATCACTGCTAATATTACTAATAATTTGTATATAATACCATTCCATCTGTCTATATATCTATTTATCTATCTATCTATCTGTCTGTCTATCTATCTATCTATCTCTCTGTCTATTGATCGATCAATCAATCAATCAATCAATCGGTTTGTTTATCTATCTGTCTATCTTTCTATTCGTCTATCTGTCTATTGATCTGTCTGTCCGTCCGTCCGTCTATCTATCTATCTATCTATCCATCCGTCTGTCTGTCTGTCTATTGATTGATAAATCAATCAATCAATCAATCAGTCAGTCTGTCTGTCTGTGCATCTGTGTGTGTGTGTGTGTGTGTGTGTGTGTGTGTGTATTTGTACACATCTCATCCTTGCTTTTTTAGTCCTATTTGACGTTATTCTCATTGACACTGCGTTGTCTTGTCTGATTTACATGCTGACGATTTAAAATAAAAAAGACACATTTATTTAACATTTCAAACTTAATAACTAAAGAGTAATAAGTATGTTCCGTATCATCTGATAAACATTTCTTATTCGCCTATGTGTCCACTGGGTGGCAGCAAAGACTCAGTTACAGACCGCAGATCGGGGAGTGAAAACATTGTACATGCAGCTTTTGGTGGAAATAAAGTTTTGAAGTTAGCATCAAAGGTACATGGCGACATTTTTAGCATTTTAAAGCTACAAAGAGGAAATGTGACATAGTCTTCACGAAAGACTCAATTCAATTCAATTCGCTAAACTGGTTTGAGATAACTATATCTTTATTTTAAAATGTTAAACAATCAAAGAGATTTAGAGAATGTTAAACATTAGATGCTATCCTCTTAACGTCCCGGTTTATTATTCAGTTATTCATCTTAACTGGTTTATCTTAATAATACACATTTTATTCAGAGACTCCTGTGAATTTATTCCAGAACTGCAGTAAAACTAATAGGTATTCCTGTTTATTATCGTTTCACTTGATTATACCGAGTCACTCAGTTCTTTTAAACAAATGACTCATGCTTTGTGTACCAGCATGACGTTATCAATCATTATCATACATCAACTTTTAGTGGCGATCAGCATTATTACTTGAGCTGAAATCCTCTGATTTATGGTTGATGGCGTAAAGCTAATGCTGGTGCTGGACGGCGAGCCAACACACCAATTATCATAAAGACAAAGCTCACTGTCTCTGCAGCTGCTGACAGGAGGGTTTGAGGCCAATTTCACAAAGATGGAGGATGAGTCAAGCTTTTTAGAATGCTCTTAAGTGCTCTTTTTAAATTGCGAAGGATAACAGCATCAGCTAAATAGAAACGTTCCGGTCAATTCAACACATCTTGCTTGTGCACGTCGTCAGGAATTAAAGCTACGCTTCCGCGTAGTGTAATCATAAATAGTAAATAAATAAGTAGGGTTAGGGTTAGGGTTAGTGGGGTCGGTGTGGCACCATGTGACACTATGTCTCAAATCGCATACTTATGTTCTATTCTAGGCCATTAATGAGTGCTAACACTAATTAGTTTTTGTATAACGTTCAGTTTTTTATTAAAAAATTAGTCATGAATACTATAGAAAACTTCTAATGTAGTCTTCAAACCTACCAAAAGGTCTGTACCAGCTTTCTGGGTTTTCTAAATCAGTAAATACTTTTCAGTGTAAGGTCAGGGTTTTCGATTTGAGACACAGCTCATGACAACAATCACAACGACGACGCGAAGGTCGAACAGTTGAACCGTTTTAACTCGTTAACTGTGCGTGAAATCTCTAAACGTCTCATAGACAGGGATGCTTTGAGGATATTTTGGCTCGGGAGCGACATCTAGTGGATGTTGCATTCAATCCTCCAGGTATATATAAACTATTCAGGCGAGCGTGTGAACTATGTCAAAAGTCAGGCGTCGGCTATAAATCTAACCTAGCTGCAGAAAATAAAACGCGAACATACCGGATAGCTACGTCGCAAACTAACCCTTAATATGCAGATTTAATTGATCGTCGCATTTTTAACATAAACACCTGGTTGGAGTGAAACAAGAGAAACATGCGCAAAACAAGCTGGAGCTCTGTACATCTGCGTGCTCAGCCGAATAAAACAAACAAACAAAACAAAACAAAAACCCCGCAAGAGTGCGAATATAAATAGGGGAAACAGGGACCTGCTGTTCCTCAGGGCAAGGCTGTGCTCCTGGGTGAGGGCACTTTGCTGACGTGAATCATATTGGCTTGTTTGTATCTGCTGGCTGCCCTGCACCTTTTGTGCCTGTCCAAAGCGATAAACATACACAAGCTTGCTTTATTCCCCGGCCTATTTGCACTAAAGTGAATGGAAATGATTCAGGTGCGTGTGTGTGTGGGATGGAAGAGGTGGGGGTCAGTGTTCGTTCTGTTTGCAGTGTGCTCATTAATTTTCCAGGCAGCGTTGCTTTTTGTCATAGGCAACAAGAAAAAACTAAAAAAAAAAGGGGGAAAAAGAGTGAGGGGAATAAGAAAGGACACTGCAGTAAAGTGGATGCGGTGTGAAGTGCGGCAGAGAGAGAGAGAGAGATATTCTCATACCCACGTCTATAACACTGTTACAAAATCATGGCTGAATAAAAGAACATCTGGAATTATGGAGTATGGATTATGGATTATTCGACGTAGAACTAATCTGGGAAACGATATAATTTGAGATTTTGGTGAAATATGTGGAATCAGTGTGTATATAGTCCAAGCTTCGACTGAAATCTAGACCCAACTAAAGTTGGAGATCATTACTCAGCTGGCTGCATAGTAGTCCAATTGTTTACGCCCCCTCCTTTCAGTGCCATGGGCTACTGAGGCGGTTATGCTGGTTCAAACATGTGGCTGCGATCCTTCAAATGTTTCCATAACCTTAGGACAAAATGAAGAAGACCTTTTGCAGAAATGTAATTTATAGCCTTGACATTTAGTGCATGAGGTTCCACAAATGTTCCTACATCCTTCATTTTTCATCTTCAGTGAGCGCTTTATCCTGGTCATGGTCGCTGTGGATTCGGATACTATGCTGGAAACACTGGGTGCAATACACGCTGGATGGGACACACACACACACACACACACACTCATTCACACCTAGGGACAGTTTAGAGTCATCAATCCACCTACTGGCATGGTTTTGGGAGAACATCTGCAGAAAACCCAGACAACCCAGAGGAAACCCAGATGGACACGGGACGAACGTGCAAAAGATCCACGCAGTTACCCGAAACAAAATGTATGTGAATCCTGCTGTTTTTTTCTTCTTTTCAAGACATTTTAAAAAGTATTTTTGCTTTATGTATGTACAGGATGCATGTACATTTTATTTTGTTGATTTTGTTTTTACTTTTACTTTGAAATATTCGTGAAACGGCGGTACATTTTCCTGTCTTTCCAAATATATTGGGGTGTGCAAACTTTTGCGCTAACCTATAAAGCACTATACTTATGAGTACAAAAGTTCGCACACCCAAATTGAGTTTGAATGGGAACCAGGAACATGTATAAATTTTATTTATTTATTTTTTAAAAATAATTTCATGTTGAAAACGAACTGTACGTACAGTATATCTTGCACATATAGACAAAATCCATTGGGGCGCACAAACTTTTGCACTTACCTGTGCTGTAGAGTACTATACTTATGAGTACAAAAGTTTGCACACCCCTGTAGCGTTTGAATGGGTACCAGGAAAAAAAAAAATTAAACAAGGATTTCATGTTAAAAAAGAACTGCACCTACAGTATACTTATGAGTGCAAAAGTTTGCGCACCCCAATGGATTTTGAACAGAAGACAAATTGTACACATGACCTGTACCTCGTTCCTAAGAATATTTCGTGTTAAAAACAAGCCGAATGTATAGTGTGCATTCATTCAAAATCCATTGGGGTATCTAAACTTATCCGCTGAGAGAGTACTATAAGCTATTATTATGGTGTAATGGCACATCACCTGTAGTTAAGTTCTACACTGTTTACCTGCTAAATCTAGTTTAATATAATTTAGCTTTAGTTTTCATGGAAGAAGGATATCTCACTGCAGCAGACTTCTAACCGGTTTGAGCCGGTCTAACCCATAGGCTCAGCAGTCCACCTGAAAATATTACGTTTATTAATTATACACAAACGGCCGTTCAGCTTTAGGGAAACGAGTACATACAAACTAACTAGCTTGCACTGACTGTTAGTCACGTTAGCGTTTTTTTGGGGCGAAATCTCATCTTTAATAGCCTGGAAGACAGCAGCATATTTCACTCTGAAGACGAAAACAGGCTGAGTCTGTTGTTTTGCAGTACCTAAAGATGGAGCTCTTTTCTCCCCCCACTGCGAGAGACATTAGATGTCAGCAAAAAAAAACCAAACGTGGCACGGCAGGAATATCGGTCTTGGTAAAGAGACACGCTCTGACGCACGATAAAAAAAAAAAAGCAATGACGCAGTGGAAGCGTTTGGCTGATGCGCACAATGGGTGTTTGTATGAAATATTTTTTAAAAAATGACTATTAATCATTTTGCCTTTTTTTTTCCCTCTTCATTTTTTGTAAGAATGATTCCATTAACATCTAATCTAGAAGCGTTTAGGATGCTCAGAAAAGAGGCAATGAAAGAGAGATGGGGGAAAAAAAAGTAGGGCCATAAAACTGAGTAAACAGACTTGATCATGCTCCCTGCTGTCCAGTCAACACATCGACGTTAAACCGTGATGGTCCTGAGAGTGAGGCAGCCATGAGCGATGCATGATGGTAGAGGAGGATAAAGGTTAAATAAGGATTACTCTTACACCCTACCTCCTTTTTCTATCCATCCGTCCATCCATCCATCCAATCCCTTTTTTTCTCTCTCTATATGTTTGCTCATACTCTCACTCTAGAGCAATCGAAATAAACCGAAAGGGTGAAATTCATTTCAAGCCAGACCTTATCTATTTGCTGCCCGCACGTCGTCATAGTGACGCCCGCACTCACAGATGCATCATTGACAACAGTGATGTGGTGTTGAGAGCCATGTTTTGTTTTGGTTTTGGGGACTGGATGTGCTTTAATGAAGCTGTGCCTTAATGAATGTGATATTCATGTGTGGACTCTGACCAGTTGCTCTTCCATGTGTGCCGGACGTGAGGGTCGTGGATGCCGTGCTTGTCGGCTTGCTCGTCCAGGAAGTCGAACATGTACTTTATGGCGAGGGGGAGGGCGCTTCCTCTGTGTGCCGTGCTGAAGATGGTCTCAAACAGGTCATCCACAAACTTCTGCAGCGTGCCCTGTGAAGCGGGAAAAAAAAAAAAAAAAAAACAGAAAAGGAAGAGCATAAGACGCATGCACTTTTATTAAATCATCAGCTCACTCATTTAGATCAAGAATCTTTTTTTTTTTCCCTGTATTTTAATGAATTATCCTCTAGTACACAAAAGCAGCACATTCGTACCTTTACACAACTTGTGATAAACCTCGGCCTCCGAGGAATTGACATTTTTCCCTTTTATTAGTTTATTTTTGCATTATAAATGATCAGAATGGCATTCTATAATATATTTTTTTACTCTTATGATAAAAAAAACATGTCATAATTCTTCTAAGACTTTTTATGACTCCTGCGTCCACAGTGCTTTCTACAAGCATTATAATGTGTTATACATTCTATGTAGTATATACAATACCTTGCATAAGCCTGTATAAAGGCCTATTAGTATTTAAAGTTACATACAGAGCGCTGCAATTCTATAATAAGCCTTATGACAGGTTATTACAGGTTTTAACTACAAGTGCAAAAGTTTGCACCCCCCTAACCCTAACCCAACCCCCTCAATGAACTTGACAAACTTATAAGCCGACATTATGAAAGTTTTATGCATGAAACTATAACCACTTATATCCGATTTATAATGAATTATGAGAATAGTATTCATGGGACGGTTTTTACCAATTCTTGTATTATAAAGTGTGTAAAGTGCAACCTGACATTACGAAAGTGTTATGCATGTAGCTATACCTACTTATGCTTCATTTATAATGCATTATGAATGCAGAAGTCATACAAAGTTTTACCAATTTTTTTTTTTAAAAACCCCAGATATTATAACATGTTATGTATCCTAAAATTATGAAAGCGTTATGCTTGTAACTATAACTACTTGCATCCAATTTATAGTGCATTATGATTAGCGGACTCATAGGACGTTTTACCAAATCTTGTATTATAAAGTTTTTTGTAACCTGACACTGTGAAAGTGTTATGCATGTAACTAGAGATTGCCCGATAATCGGTTTTTACTGATATTTTCCCTGATATTTAAGCATTTTTCCATAATCGGATATCGGTTTTGTAGTATCGGATCCACCGATAAATGGCGCCATCTTGTGGGCGTTTTGAGAACTGCATGCAGCACTGCATCTGAGGGGAGACGGAGTCAACAACGGTGTGCACAGGTAAAGCTAAGTATACTTGCTTTGCTTTAATTGATAAACTTTATTTAACATAACAGCTATTAACGCACAAATGAGACGTGTTACATAAACGCTTGATATGTAGTTTAAGCAGCTTGGCGCTACGAAATAGAGAAACTCACGCAGTCACATAATCTGTTTACCTGATCGAAGCTTTTTATTTAAAAAAAAAAAAAAAAAAAAAAGACACTTCAGTAACAGTGCACTTTATTTGTTTCTTTTTTGCACTCTTTCAGACCCCTCTATTTACTGTTGTATAAATAAGAGTTGTTTTGTTTTGTTTTGGATGCAAGGAGGAAGTGAAATTGAGAAGATTGTTATAAATAAAACGGTCTGTTCAGTTCAGTGGTGGTGTTATCACTGTGTCAGAAACAGAAGTAAAACAATAAATAAATATCTGTTCTGCATATCGGTTATCGCACACATAAACATGCAAATAATCGGTATCAGTATCAGTTATAAAAATAAATCAATATCGGTCGATCGCTACATGTAACTATATATACTTACAGCGCAGTTAATAATGAATTATAAATACAGGATTGATAGGACGTTTTCTATGAGATTTTTGAAATGCTATGTAACCTGACACTACATCCCATTTATAATGCATTATGAATACAGGCTTCATAGGAGTTATTACGATTGTTCTTCATAATATTATTATTATTATTATTATTATTATTATTATTAGATGTATTGATGTCAGTGTATCCAGCTTACGAACAACCACAGTGCTATGACTGTGAAATCACTCCTTTTATTTTTTGCACATCATGTTTAATACCATCTGGGGACAGGTGGCAAATCTGCCTAAGCCTCTTTATGCAGCTGGATCACAGCCCACGGCGCACCAATGACCTGTAATTTCATTTAATGTTGTCAACTTTAAGGACATGAGAAGTAGATGGGAATCTAATCCACTTATGTGAACTGATAGGACGTGAAGCAGCGACAGAGAGGAAAACCAGAGAGATATAGTAAGAGAGGATGGGACGGGGAGGGGAGAGAGTGAAAGTGAAAAAAAGACAGGAAATCAGAAAGCTTAGCTTATGAGTTCTCAAAATCCTATTTTGCTTGAGAGGGTACTGGGAATAAGCCCAAAAAAACCTGTTAGCTGACAATCTCAGCAGTAATTCTGCTGTGTCCCACATTCCTGACAGCTTATCTTTTCCCTACGAAGACAAAAATACATATTTCCCACAGGCCACGTTAAGGGTTCTGACAGATGTCGTCCCGTGTGACGGCTGACATCATCATTACTCGACGGGGAACCGGGGTCGGCTATTTACTGCTGTTTTAAAGATGTGCACGCTTTAAAAAAAAAAGAAAAAGAGCATGCTAATCAGACCTGAGCAGGCTGACGTGATAAAGCAACCTGGTGGGTATTTTCTTTCTTTCTTTTCAATTAGAAGGTTTAAATACATGCAGAGAAGTAAAAAGCTGGAGAAAAACTGAGGGACACTCACAGTAGGGGATGGATTAAACAGGTAGGGAGTGAATAAAAAAAAAAACGAGTGAGGGAAACCTTAAGCGAGCGATATTAACCCTTGCTGCGTCTTTTATTTCTTTTGAATACAGAGACAGTAAAGGGGCGAGTATGACGTGCTGGTGGAAGATTGAAGGTGTTTACTGGAGATGCGAAAAAGGAAACAGTCAATTACAGCACTGTCATACCAATCATTTTTCACTGAGAGAACTGGCGGCATAATAAACTTGTTATTAAACAAAAAACAATCCATCTGAGTGATGACACACGGCCCACACACTGGGCAGGGAATCAGGCAGGCGCTGGTGATTTGTCTGGCATTCGTAGAAATGTATGTGTTGGATGTGTTTGAGCTTCTCGTAGGTGCTTATTGGCACACAGAACACAAGAATGACAGATGATGGAGCCTCACACACACACACACACACACACGCACACGCACACGCTCACACACACTCACACATTCCCATGTACATATGAAGAGATTTGTCAAAAAAACCCACCTCTTTCTGCTTCTTGGATATGATCAATCAGAAGTGTTAGAAATAAAAATGACTTGTTGTTACAAATTACATTCTACATTCTAGTAGCTCGCATCCTGTAGATTTAATACAAACTTGGGAACCACAATTAGGAGAAGATATACATTAAAGAGCAGGATCGGTGATGGCTAGTCGTGATATTAGCCGCGAGGCTAATGTGTAAGGTAGCTCAACAATGACACTGTTATAATATGTGTTGAGGAACGTATTATATCATCAGGTGTTGTTGACTGTATAATAAGAACGATGGGGCAAAACTATTACACACCCGCATCGCCACAGTTAAAGACAGCTCGGCATCCGCATTCGCAATTTCTGTTAAGAAGTTTAGAGTTGCCTCCAAATACCAAACATGAAACTTAATCTTTCATATTAAAAAAAAAACAAAGAAAAAAACCCCACTACAATTACGTTCGGTCTTCTGTCCTGTTGTGTATTTATACTCTATCTATGTTTAGTTTCTCTTCCAAAGGCATTTTGAAGGAAATGAATTTTTTTTTGAAAAAAAAAAGAAAGAAAGAAAAAAAAACCCTGCTAGAGTAAATAATCCACCTCATTCACAACTGTTTTTCACATGCGCTTTCTCAATCAGCACTGATAGTGTGTCTGAAAAATATCAGCACCAAAACTAGATCAAATCTATTCAATTCAATTCAATTTTATTTGTACAGCGCATTTAACAACGGACATTGTCTCAAAGCAGCTTTACAGAAACATATAAACACAGGATACAGATTTTAAGTGTGTGAATT
>JANDJT010000092.1:20353041-20364165 GCA_024331685.1 Stegophilus panzeri | reverse complement strand
CAGTAGAGTATACTATAGCATGGTATAGTACAGTATAGTATACTATAACATGCTATAGTACAGTATAGTATAGTATACTATAGCACGGTGTAGTACAGTATAGTATAGTTTAGCATGGTATAGTACAGTATAGCACAGTATAGTACACTATAGCACGGTATAGTACAGTATAGTATACTATAGCATGGTATAGTACAGTATAGCATGGTATAGTACAGTATAGTATACTATAGCATGGTATAGTATAGTATAGTATACTATAGTATAGTACACTATAGCACGGTATAGTACAGTATAGCACAGTATAGTACACTATAGCACAGTATAGTACAGTATAGTATACTATAACATGCTATAGTACAGTATAGTATACTATAACATGCTATAGTACAGTATAGTATAGTATAGTATACTATAGCACGGTGTAGTACAGTATAGTATAGTTTAGCATGGTATAGTACAGTATAGCACAGTATAGTACACTATAGCACGGTATAGTACAGTATAGTATACTATAGCATGGTATAGTACAGTATAGTATACTATAGTATAGTACACTATAGCACGGTATAGTACAGTATAGCACAGTATAGTACACTATAGCACGGTATAGTACAGTATAGTATACTATAGTATACTATAGCACAGTATAGTACAGTATAGTATAGCACGGTATAGTACAGTATAGTACAGTATAGTACAATATAGTATAGTAAAATGTTATAACATAGTATGGTATGACATAGTATAGGCCTTTAATTATAATATATAAAATGTAATTTCAGACAAATTAAGATTTTCAAGAACCTGCAGACCCTGTGTATAGTATGGTATGGTATGGTATAGTATAGCATAGTCCTTTAACCTTAGTAAAACTTAGTAAAATTTCCTTGCTCTAAGCTTTATCAGGCTCTGTGAGAACAAAGTGAGCTTTTTAATAAGGTTATTAATAATTCAACCAAATTGCAACACTGTAATGCAGCTTTATGCACCTTGAACATTCTACAAATCCCCAAACACAGAAGACCGCTCTGCATGCCAGACCTCAGTCTTCAGACGGTCGCCGGTAAATTACACGCTGGAGTTTGGATGCCGGGAGAAAGGCAGCATAATGAGCTCATGTCTTTCCTCTTGGTTCTCTGTCTTTTGTCCTCCGTTAGTTCAAAGAGCATCTCTAGTTCAGCTCATTTGAAAAAAAGCTCCCTTTCGTTTGAAATTAATTCTAAAAAGGTACTAAAAAGATGTGTGGCATCCACTCCCTCACTTTCCCATCTCACCCCCCGGGACGCGTCTGCCACACACACAGCCTTTCTCCCTTCATTTAGGGCTAATTTGGAGCCGAAGTGAAAGACTATGGAGATGAGACGTTGTTAATGCTCTATTTGATGTGTGTTGGAGAGTGCTCGCGCTGCCCCGGCCCTTTGATCTTCTACTTTATCGGATCCAATAGCATGCTGGGTGATATGAGACGGACAGCCACGTCTCAGGAGGGAAGTCAAGTGCAAAGAGACTCATTTTTCTCCTCCGTCCGCTGTTGTGTGAAGGCGACGCTCTTCATGTAAAGCCCTCTCAGGTTCTTGCCTTTCTGGCTAGTTATTGATGAGACATGCTTCTCATTTCACTCAGTCTGCTCTTACCTTTCTATGAAAGTGGTCCTTTTTAAAAAAAAATCCTCACGCAGTCAGAAACATACATGCACTGTCAGACATAAATCTGTCACATATTTCTCAAATTACAAGCAAGATGCCTACCGTATTTGCTAGCAGACGTCCTGGAGACAGTGGAGTTGTTAACAGAGTTGTACGCAGTGACCTGCTTTGGTACGAGGGCCACCAGTGCGTTATCAGATACCTGCAGAAGTGTAAGACAATTAGTACTTATTACATTTTTAATTCTAAAAAAAAAATGACACACCATACCTTTTTTTTATCTATTTATATTTACATTTTAATATGTACTCACGAAGGAAGTTTCTGTTATTGCTTATGTTATCATTTATATCGCAAAAAATCTATCCTGTGGCGAAAAACTTCAAATGACTTCTTTACCTCTGACTGTTACCAAGAGCTCACACTGGAGACTCCTTCTATTAGAACATCAAATAAATCTTCTTACACATCAACAATGAAACATTTTGTTGGCGCACTTTTTAGAATCCGTTTGTTATTAGTCTTAGATTATGTGTAGCATCTGCCGTACTAGTCCCTGTGAATGAGCTGTTGCTATAGAAATGATTTGCATTAATACAAACCCGTCATTTGCAGCTGCACTACTGTCAGAACTGATTTTATAGAAAATTAATCAACACCTTCTGACCAATCAGATTTGAGAATTCAATAGCACTGGGGTATAAAATAATATATAATATAATATACAATAATATAATATAATTATAATATAATATAATATAATATATGCTGTTAGTTAAAATGAGAATTCATTCTATATGGAAGAACATTATCAAACCTTTCTTATAATGTTTTTTTTTTTTGAGAATATAAAATTGCCTTTGTGAAACTACAGACTCTCCTGCTCCCAATTCAATAATGGATTTTTCAGATCTAACCACTCAGGCAATGCAACTTTATGAAACAGCCTTGACCAACCAGACAAATGGATTCAATCAGCACAGAGACAGGGGATTTTCCATCCCAATGAGTTTTCCCTGTCTCAGCACAATCTGGCAACCCGACGTCTGATACACTTACAGGGTTAATTAAGGTGATCGTCTCTGAAGCGCTGGTGAATACATGAGTGCTGGGCTTCGGAGACAATTACCGCATTATTATATCTATCCAGAATCTAACCAGAGAGTTATAACCGCTGTTCATTACACAGATAATGTGAAATATAAGAGGGAGGGCCGGAGAGAAAGGAGAGCGGATCTGACCACACAGATAGCATGACGGGAATGGAAAACCACTTCTCTTGGTAATAGTGAAGCAATTAGAGCCATTAAGTTCATCAGTATCTTAAGCTATTATAAAAATCATCAGGAAGTCTTTCTTTTCTTTACTTTTTTTTCATCGCACATACCGAGCGAGTCTGAGTGCGTGAACTGGCACTTTGGTGAGATTCTCGATTGCTGATAGCATTCAGACTGCTCAGATATAGAAAATGTCAGCAAGAGCTTATATAACACAGTGAGATGTTTCCAGACAGGAAATCAAAGAATTAATGTCAGCGCCTTGGACGGGGCAGGATGTGTCTGACTGGTAAGAGACAGAATTAGAGCTGAAGGCACCCCGCTATTCTTATTCCTATTCGCAGAGAAAAAAAAAGGAACTGGATTCATGCTGAGTGTAGCTGCAGAGCGGTATTCTGAGTCCATATGGAGAATGGTGAAAGTAGGTAACAGTGAATGAGTGAATGAATGAATGAATGAATGAATGAATCAAAGAGTTGCTTATATTGTAGTATGTTGTGTAAAACTCAGTTTGGTGAGTGGTGAAAACAAGCAATGATGACTGAATGAATGAAAGAAAATGGAAGAGTGACTAATGTAGTATGTTTACTAGAGTTCATCTGAAGAGTAGTGAAAGTAAGAATGAAAGAATAAATGAACGAATGAATGAATTAATTTATTAATGAATGACTGAATGAAAGACATAGTGGCTTATAATGTAGTATGTATTATATGAGCCCATCTGGGGAGTGGTAAAAGTAGGTAACAGTGAATGAATGAATGAATGAACGAACGAACGAATTAATAAATAAATGAGTGGCTTATATTGTAGTATGTTGTGTAAAACTCAATTTGGTGAGTGGTGAAAACAAGCAATGATGAATGAATGAATGAATGAATAAATGAATGAAAGAAAATGGAAGAGTGGCTAATGTATGAAAGACATAGTGGCTTATAATGTAGCATGTATTATATGAGCCCATCTGCGGGAGTGGTGAAAGAAAGAAACAATGGCTGACTAACTGACTGACTGGATGAATAAACGAATGAATGGCTTATAATGAATGATACAGAATGATACAACAAGAAATGCTGAATGAATGAATAAATGAATGAATGAGTGGTGTATAATACAGCACGTATTAGCAGGAGCTGTAGAGTGGTGAAAGTCAAAAACATGTAATAAATGAAGTGAATTAATGCATGAATGAATGAATGAACAGGTTACAATGTAGTAAGCAGTATCAGAGTGTTGAAAGTGAGAAACAATGAATGAATGAACAAAGGTGTAGCTTATAATGTAATACATTGTATCAGAGTTCATAAAGAGTAGAACGTAAGAAATGACTAAACGAATGAATGAATGAATGAACGAGCAACTTATATCATAGTATCAGAGTCCACAGGGAATAAATGAACAAATGATTGATGGAAAGAGCAGATTGTAATACAGTATGTAGTCTCTATGAATGAATGAATGAATGAAAAAAAAACCCAAATGAATGAGTGAGCAATTTAATGAACAATACTTTCAGAAATGCTGAATAGCATAAATGAATGAATGAATGAATGAACCAATGCTTATATTGTAGTATGTAGCAGTAGTATGAGAGTTTGGCTGGAGAGTGGTTGAATGTAAGAGATGAGGAATGAATGAATGAATGAATGAATGAATGAATGAAAGAGTAGTGAATGTTGTAGCAGGTGCAATTTGAGAGCTGTGCTGACTGCAAGTCTTTGGAAGTCAATTTTGTGTGGTGTGTGTATGTGTGTATGTGCGTGTGTGTGTGTGTGTGTATGAAGGATAAAACACTCTCCTCACCTGAAAATAAATTAACTTCTGTCTTCATTATCTCATCTCCAATTCCAATCACCTCCTAATCCAGCCTCCAGTCCTCCACCCGCATACCCACACGCCGCCCATGTGACATTTAATTTGAGAACGTCGCAGACCTCTATCTCTCTTTCTTTCTCTCTCTCGCTCACTTTTGGAAAGCTCATTTGTGGGGCGGCAGGCTAGCCTAGTAAATTATTTACACCGTAATGAAGCATGTGCCTGTCACCTGTCCTCCAGACAGACAGATAAAAAAACAGAATGTGTCGATGATATGATATAAACAGTGTGTGTGTGTGTGTGTGTGTGTGTGTGTGTGTGTGTGTGTGTCTGAGATAGGCAGCTGATTGGCACTTCAGATGGCACTTCAGGACATGGATTTTGTCTTTCCACGTTTCCCGATTCCCCCCGTGCACTATTCATAGGACCTGTCAATCAAACTCAAGTCTGATCCTGTGACCAGGAAGTGATTTGGTTGTTTAGTCTATTACAAGGTCACCGAGGTGAACAGGGTCAAGGTTGTTAAGAGAAAATCCGATCGAAACACTATGAATGTTAAACGAACGTATTCGCTCTGTTCTCTTATCTCTCAAGCGGCCTAAATTGGACAAACGACGTCTCCTGGAGAAAAACATATGAGAAGGAAAGCAAGCATCAACTCCATGACTGTGATAATGGAATGATACGAGAACGACAGAAAAAGAGAGAAGTAAAAAGATAAGCTGTCAGCATTTTATGGTGTCCTTGTACCATTAGAACTTGTTAGATGCTGCTTTAAATCCTCAAAGCTGTCCTCTTATTATTTAAACGTTCAGTCATCTATTAACTTGATAAAAATCCAACGGAATTATGGAATAAAACACTTGGGGGGGTGCTGATGTCGGACAGTAATCAACGAGCGGGTGGTGTGATGTGGCTGAACATGACAAGGATTTACTCCTACCACATGATTATTTTCCAACAACGCCATGTCACAACAATGATTTTCCAATGTTAACAATTTTTTATTTATTAAAGAACAACACACGGTACTTTATTTTTGATCCATTTCTAGTTACATTTCATGCCATAGAACATCTGCAAAACAAGTTAGTTCCCTCACCAGGTGCACTAATTTTCTCCGTCTTGAAATCAATAAAGCTTGTCAAAAAAGGAAAGTGCGAACTCCGCCGTCTTGAAGACTTTCGTGTGGTGGAAAGTTTACAGATTTACCTCTAGCTGTTACCAAGCACTGACACTGGAGACTCCTTCCCACAATTACACTTCTTTTAAAAAAAAAAGAAAAGAAAAAAAAAAAAGCCATTCATATGGAGGGCCCATCGTACAAGTGAGCTGTTGCTGTAGAAACAATAACGTATTCGAATGATCGCATTTGCAGCTGCAAAACTGTCAGAGTTGATTTTAAGGAAAACGATTCGACACCTTCGGACCAATCAGAATCGAGAATTTAACAGCGCTGTCGTACAAACTGGAATATCGGCTGCCTACACCTACCGAGAATCAAAACAAGCCTTGATATCCGAGTGTGGGATTTCTTTAAATAGAAACCACACACACACACAGAGAGAGAGACAGAGGGCGAGAGACACACAGAGAGAGGGAGAGAGAGAGACACAGAGAGAGAGAGACACAGAGAGAGAGAGACACACACACAGAGACAGAGAGAGAGAGAGGGAGAGAGTGGGAGGGAGAGAGAGAGTGGGAGGGAGAGAGAGAGTGGGAGAGAGAGAGAGAGATTGTAGCACTCATATGAATGAGTTTATTTCCAAAATGTTTTATTTCGCCACAGTGGACCTGAATGTTCATTGATCACTACATACACACCATTTACTAACAGGAGCTGATCGCATTACAAGCTAATACCGCATTCTTTTCAATATGCATTATTCGCTATGTGTGTTTTTAAATCAACTCACACACAAAAAACAAACAAACATGTGCCCAAGAGCTTTATCTAGCTAACATAAGCTAGCCAATTTCTGCATCAAATTTAAAACTTAAAACATTTACAAGTTTAGTTGAGTTTTGTGATCTTTAGCTGACTTTAACATCGACAAACAGTGCGCCTAAATTTAAAGCCACAAACGAAGAAAGGTTCGGTCTGTCTCTACACATTACTTCAACTATTTATTTACCTACAGTACCTGAAGCAGAAAACTATTGGTACTAGTGAAAACTATTAACTAGAAGCACTAGCATTACTGGCTGGTAATTTGTGTATTCCTCAGCCTATCTTGTTACTTATTTTTTTATTAGTAAAATTTATAGTTGAAAACAAAACCCGTCTTTCGTGCAATTATCCAATCAGCCAATCAAGTGGCAGCAGCACAAAGCACACAATCATGCAGGTAGAGGTCAAGAGCTTCCGCCGATGTTCACATCAAACATCAGAATAGGGGGAAAAATGTGATCTTAGTGAAAGAGTATTTCAGAAACTGCTAATTTGCTGCAATTTTCCCCATTCGGTATCTAGAGTTTACACAGGAAGCACCTTGTTGATGAGAGAGGTCAGAGGAGAATGGTTAGTTTGAGCTGACAGGAAGTCTCACTAATACTGGAGGCGTACAGGTTCCTAATAAATTGGTGGGTGAGTGTAATAATAAAAAAATAATAATGTGTGAAAAATACATATAATTAGATAAAACTGTGATTTGCCTTGCAGCCAGAACTACACTAAGAGCTGCTCTTATAGACAATGGTTCACCACTTTCTGACCAATCAGATCTGAGAATTCCACATCGCTGCTCATTATATACTTCTTATAGGATCCAGGTCTGCAGACATGCCGCATGACGGAGAAGGTTATATTCAGGGTCGTACCTGGTAATGAGACAGCATGTTGAGCCTCTTCCAGTCACTCTCGATCTTCGTGGTCATGTCCTCGTCCTGCAGGATGATCCGAACCCCTCTGCCCTGACGCCACTCTGTGAAAAAATAATAATAAAGAGAAAACATTCATGAGGATCGCGAGAAGCTGTAAGTATCTCAAACACATGGATGCATTCTCCTATATTCCTGAATTGAAGCTGTTTCCTGGAAAGTAAAAGTCTGTGGAGGCAAAGTCAAAAGAAAAAGACTTCTTCTGTGGAAGGGAAAGATTTAATGATCAGGCTTTCTTCTCGAAAACAGTGTGATTCACACCGAGAGAGACAGAGAGAGAGAGATCGAGGTCAAGAGACAGCGAGTGGAGAACAAGTGCGAAAGAACGAAAGAGGCAGAAGAAACAAGGCAAAGCGAGAGAGGGAAAGAAATAGGAAAGTGGAAGACAGGTAAATTAATCTCGCTTTCTGCTCTTTGGGCCGTCGTGGCTGCCGGATCGATGGGAGTGATTAGGCTCGGTACAGAAAGCCACTTCCTTTTTCATCTGCAGCAGCCCAAGCCCGACCGGCCCTAATCGACCCGCGCTAAGCCTCCTGCCAAGCTCTTATTGCACTTCCACAGCAATTTCTATAGAAACAGAGAAATCGCTTCTCTTCTGTATATCGCTTCTGCTCCAGCTGGCCCCTGGGAGCCCTTCAGAAGGCCTGTGCCTGTACAGCTTCAGATCTGGAAGTAGGTTCTGATGAGAAGAGAATCGCAGCCCTGAATGAACTAAATGTGTCCCTCTGCAGCCACAAGAGACGGAGAAGGGTCATCGTTTCCATCTTTTCGATTCGAATCATGCCACAAATGAACGTGTGATTAGGCTGGGGGCGGAGAGAGATCCCTCTTTACTGCTGCTATCTCTGACTCGATAAACAAAACAGCAATCACTGCGAGAGATGATGAAACATGTCTCTGGGTGATGAGGAGAAGCTTTGCATTCCAAATCATCAGGAGAGAGAGAACGAATAAAAGGTAGAGAGAGAGAGAGAGAGAGAGTAAAAATTTTCCTATTGTTTTATTCCTCAGGACTGTACATTTCTCAATAAATATGCAAATGAGCCGCTCCAGAGAGGACAAAATAAACAAATGGAACGTTGAGCAGGGATTGAAATAAAGACAGAGCGATAGAGAAAGAACAGAATTTACTCTGAGATTGTCTTGACTGCCAAAAACCAGCCTGGATGGTCTGACACAGAGCAGGAAGGAGGAAAAAGGATAAGAACTGACAGCCCGTGAAAGTCTCTTTACATTTTTGGGGATGTGTTCAAAGTTGAGTACAGTGTGCACAGCGGCGATTTAATTCAGACCTCAGACTTCTCAAGTTGCATCAGAGTGTCTCAGTTACACGAGATTCTGACCTTGAATTTAACCCTTTCTAGCAGTGCACTGGCATTTCATTTCACCGACGGAATGGAAGTCGACTTATAAGACATTTTCGATCAGTATAAACAAAGGAATCATTTTATCGCCACAAGTCTGATGTAAGATTAGTCAGGACACCGTTGGGTTTCTGTATGTAGAGTATCGTGACTCTGTGTTTAGCTGCTGGTCTCTCTTTCATGCAATTATCCAATCAGCCAATCATGTCTGTTATAAGATTAGTCAGGACACCGTTGGGTTTCTGTATGTAGAGTATCGTGACTCTGTGTTTAGCTCCTGGTGAGCAGGGGCGATGGAAAAGGAGAGGGGTATGAGCCCCCTGCAGAGCAAACAATTCACACCTATAGATAAATCGGAGAGCACGACTAAAGCTTTTTTTGATAGTAAACCACAGTATACAACTACCACAATAACATTATAACATTTAAACCTAGTAGGCTAGGAAAAAAAAGAGAAATACTTATGAAAAACTGCCCCCAAAACAGGCAAACACATTTGTGTGTGTGTGTGTGTGTGTGTGTGTGTGTGTGATATCAACTGGATCAAGTGCTATTTTATAAGCTCCAATGCAAAAAGGCAGATAATAATAGGAATAATCACAGAATTATGTAGAAGTCATATTTTTAAATGAAACCAAATTTGCAGTGATGTAATAAATACTACTAGGAATATTCCTGCAGCAATATACTGGCAATATATAAAAAACTAGACTCCTATTAGATAATAATTTTATTATTTTCATTTGTCTCTTGCTTTTATGTAACATCGTATTACATTTGACAGCAAAGAACAAATTCTATTTCCTTATTAGGTCCACATTTTCTATCCCCGCAAGTGCTTGTGGTTAAAGACACAGTGGTCTCAGATACTTCCACCCAAGAAAGAAAGCCGACTCTAAGCGGGTCCGTAACCCGACTCTGAGTACGAATAACTTCCCTGTGTAAATATTAATGTAGCTTTTGTACTTGACTCCGAAAACGGCTCATAGAGTTTAAATACGTACAGGTGTGCTCTAGACAGCACCTGTTTTGCATATGTGTGCTGTTGTGAGGGATTCTATTCAGGGGCTTGAATCATTTTGAGACTGGAGAAGTTGCATTTTCAGGTGAATTTGGAGAAACCACTTGAAGCATTCGTCGTGTCGAACTATTTCAATTGCTTTTGTTTGATTCGTTCGTCTGTAAATTCTGACAATAAACCTGATTTGCAATGGGGAGGTGAATCATTCTGATTGCACCGGTATAAAAACAACTAAGAATAGTTTTCACATCTACTTAAAAAGCATCTAAAAAGAAATATTTGAATTTTAATAACATGCAGTTCTATACAGTACTTGTTTAATATGATTGTCACAAGCCAAATAATATTTTTTTTTACATCTGAGCACCAGTCAAAAGCCTGGATCATTTTTTCCCTCTTGTTATCGCGGCTTCCACAATAAAAACCCCAGCATTACTCCACAGTGGAATATAAATATAGCATTACAGCAAAAAAATGCGGACACGCAAGGTGCCATAAACGGCAAGGCTGATATATTACTCGTTATAAAAACGTGTCACTTACATGCAACCCAACTCGGGGAGATAGAGGATAAAAAAATCAGAAAGGACATGACTAGCTGCTGGGTTGTGATGGACTGTCCTGATTGTAAATTGTGCTGCAAGTGGATGGAAAAATGGAATTGCACAGATCAGTGTGATTTTTTTTCCCCCCCTACTAACTACAGCTCTTTCTCTGCTGTCAAATCAGCATGTAAAAATAAGTTCCACTATACACTGTATATGAAGGTGTATTTGTGGGCGAGGACACTGCAGATTTGTTTAAAAAAAGCACATTGGAGAGTGAGCAGGACTCTTTTGTCTTTTTTTGTCCTGTCATCCCAGGCCTCAGTCAATGCCATTGATTTCTTCACAGTGCAATAAGAATCTTACAGGGGAAAAAAAACACCAAAAAACAACTGACCATAATATATGAAATCGCAAGGCTGTGCTAAAGTCATGCTCTACATATCTGTGGACATGAGTCATGATCGAGCACTACAGACTACTCTGTGCTCCATTTTAGGGTCTGTTTACACCCGGTCACTTCATGCGTTTTCTCTGATCGGATAGCTATCCCGTTGTGAAAAGACCAGGTGTAA
>JANDJT010000092.1:20306316-20323127 GCA_024331685.1 Stegophilus panzeri | reverse complement strand
CACCCCTCCCCATTTACTGTTTCCAGTTACATAGCTGGGTTTTTTTATGTATGATATATGTGATGATTAGTTTTTTTACTTAACAATTTCAAACTTGATTGCTTCAGTTTGCCAAATAGCTTTAGTGTTTTGTGATTAATTTGCATGCTAGAAATCGTTTAGGATTTTAAGGATTTTACACAGTTTGATAATCAGGATACTTTAAATAATATTGCATAATCCAAATCAATTAGTTCTAAAAGTTAAACTTGTTCTTATTCCAGGTCAAACACGGATCTGTTTGTTTGATGTGGAATTTGAGCTTTATTGATTTTTTAAATTTCTGACTTTTCACAGCACAGTGGTTGTCTTCAGCAGAATTGCTGTTTGATACTATTATATAGTGTTTAAGTGTTTATTAAGCTTTTTGTGATTTTTCTTTGTCAAAATAATTCTTTTAAATGATTTGCCTTTGAAGTCTTCTTTATTCCAATTAAAAGCTTTGCTCCTATTGCTGCTGACCACCGTTTCTGACCAATAAGAGCTGTCCAAATGTATCCACTACTTCTTTTTAAGGACCCATCCCCAGGTGGGGTGGTCTGGGTCCTTTTTTGGGTTGAGTTTTTATGTTTTAACTATGAAAATTTTCTACCCTGAAAATTCCAGTTTCATCCAACAGTTCAAAAATGAAGTGAGGTGAACTGATGATACAAAATTACCAATAACTATGTTTATGAACTTGTGATCTTTATAGTATAGTATAGTATAGTATAGTATAAAAACTGTATGCGGGGAACAACCAGTACCACACACACAGGGCGGAGACAGGATCCAAATGAATATATATAATGAAAAAATAAAATAAAAATAATTATAGTATAATATAGTATGGTATCATATAAAATAATATAGTAGAGTATAAAATACATCTATAATAAAAACAAAACAAATTCTGTGTTCTGGACTAAATCTATATGCACTTGGCTAGCGGAATATATACAAAAAACTCTAATAAAAATGAATAGTATAGAATATATAGTATAGTATAGAATAGTATAGCACAGTATAGCATAGTATAGTAGAAAAATAGTATAAATTAGCATGAAGTAATATAGTATAGTGCAATATGGAGCAGAATAAAAAACTGCCAACTGAAAACATAAAATAAAAAGTAAATAAAAACAACTAGTATAGTATAGTGCAGTGTATTAATAGTATGATATAGTGTAGTATAGCATCATATAAATATATACTATATGTATAAAACATTTCTATATGTATGCATGTACTACATTACACATTACAATCACACATACGTTTTATCCATTTATAGGTACATTTAATGCTGTGGAACATCCACAAAACGAGTTTGTTCCTGTTATTGCTTATGTTCTAACAGCTACGAACAGTCCCTCAACAGCCTGTTTTTTTCTCTTACATAAAGTTATTAAGACAAAAAAATGTCCTGAAGAATTTCCCATGTCAGAAATCCTAAAGTTACAGCTTTACCTCTGACACTGGAGACTCCTTCCAAAAATCTCACATTTATGCACATTTAAAAAAAAATAAAAAAACCTAATTCATGTGGACTATATAATTCCTTAAGTAAGCTGTTACTATAGAAACAATAACGTATTAGAGGTCCAGGTCTGGAGAATCTTTTCTAAATATTTCTTTTGTGATTTTGCCTTATACATGCATACTGGGACAGCGGGACATCTATTACGACATGGTGAGCATGATGTTTGAACTTACGTTGGTTGTCTCCTGGGTGTTGTACTTGGCTCTGATTTGTGGGTTCTGGATGATGTCCAGGTTGGTTCCAGTCACGGTCACTGGTGTGTTTCCACTTTTATACAGAGCAACACAGTTTTTCATTTAGTGGTGCAGCTTACAACACTATTACGCTTATTGAAACCAGCTTAGAAATCACAATTTGTAACTCCTATTCAGCTGACACACCTGAAAATGCTCCATTCTGGTTCCAGCTTGGTGATGGTCGGATCTTCTACGTACTCAAACTGGAGGTCTTTCTGGATGTGGGCCTTGTCTACATACACAGATACGGTTACTTCCCCGTTGCCTTGCGTCGATGCGTAAGAGCGACACGTGATCCACTGACCCCCTCGTCTGCATGATCAAACACAATATTTCAGTTATTTCATGGTTTATTATATTTAGATAAGAGAAAAGTCACATGTAATTAATCATGTTTCACACAACTCATTTTTCACATATAGAGCGTGTGTTTTCCTTCAATTCATTTATTAAAGCAATGTTTTACCTTTTTTTTTTTTTTTTTTTTACAATGTTTTCATTTTCGCCTGGGATTTCTTACACATTTCATTTATTTTCACCCACACTCATTATTCACGTACACAGCATGTGTCTTTATTTTCTCATATAAACTTCCCAAATCATTTTTTCACATGTAGTGAATGTGTTTTATTTTTGCGCACGTGATCTCTCGCACAATTTTCAAATGTTAATTTTTCACCGGGTTTTATTTTCCTCGCATGCGACTTTCTCACATAAATAACTGGTGTAACGGTGTGATGCACAGGTGAAATCTACTTATGTTTTTCATCTAATCGCAGGTAAAAAAAATAAACAAGAAAAAAACCTTGTGAAATCCATGTGACTTTTTGACATTTATAATGACTTACTATAACTAAATAGCTGTTTCAGACCAAACTCACAACACCACAGTCTTGATTTATTTAACACCAGCACGATGCAAAATAAATCAAGTGGAAAAAACCCCCCCCTCATAGACAGAGACGTCAAAGCAAACCACAGACTGACGCATTTTGCCGGCTTAGCAGAACCGAGGTGTGATTGTGAGTGTCTTTATTGATTAGGGCTCAGGAACTCTGCCTGGTCTTAATGTCACTATTGATCCGTTCCCGCTGTTTTATGACGCTACCGCCCCATCCGCCCTCCTTGAATGCTGTAAATCGTGTCCTCTTTGGACTGCTGGATGCTATACCTGTGGTAAGTGCACTTCTGGTCCTTGAACATGATGGACACGTTGCTTCCGGAGTCCAGATTGCTTCCTGTGATGTTGACGATGGTGCCTCCGGATACGGGACCGCGGCTGGGCTTCAGAGAGTGCAGTCTGGGGACCTGTGTAGGGGTGGAGGAAAAGTCATGACATTATATATCATTCAGCCTACCATTGGATCAGTTACCTTTTTAAAGATTTCAGTTTCATAATCCAATTATAGGAACAATGAAGGCCATTAATGCATGGATAAAAGTGATAAATAAGGAATAAAACATCTGGGGACGAGCTGTTATAGAAAAATAATCAATGAGGGAGCAGTGTCATGCAGATGACACTGATGCAAAGTTACTGTTATACAGCACTTATACAGAAGCATTTCCTTCCTTTTATACTGCACCACAGGAATTTTTCAAAAAAGGTTACAATTTATAATTTATTAATGAAAGACATGTTGTATTTTTGATCTGTTTATCTCTGGCACTGGATACTGGACTTCTGTTTATCTGTTTCTTATTAACCTTAGATTCTGCCATACAAGTTCCTCTAAATGAGCCGTTACTATAGAAACGATAACGAATTAGAACGAGTACATTAATCTAAACCTGTGACTTGAATTACAGCTGCCAATACTGTCCGAGCTACTGTTATAGAAAATTAACCAACACTGACAATCTGACCAATCAGAATAGAGAATTCCACAGCACTGTGGTATAATGGTGTGTATAACATGAGGTTAATGGGGATGATTATACTCCAGATCAATACAGGAGTTAAAGATCGCCCATATTCTTAAGATTAAAGTGTTTTCTATTGGTTTGTGTGGTAAAGAAAGAGAGAGAGAGCGATTTTTATGAACAGCTTAGCCACATTCATTACAGGACGATCCCTCTGTGTGATAACGTTACGACCAGGACATACGGAGATTCACACGGACCGAGTCTCAGCCCTTTTTACGAGGTGGCTCCACAGTAAATCCAAGCACGCTTAAGCCTGTAATTGGCGAGGGTCTTTAATTACACGGACACGATTAAGATCTGCGCAGTCTCTCGGTTTAATCTTGTAAATCGCTATGTCAGCAGAATGAACTCACCACAAAGTAGTAGTACTTGGAGGACTCGGCCTTGAACTCGGGCTGACAATCCCCTACGCAGACTTGGACGTTTCCGGCATAATGACTCGACTCGGCTTTTCCCATCTCGCATACGATCCTGTACAACGCACAGAAACATATAAAATGTCTTCGAAACATTTTTCCTTAAAAAAAAAAATAATAAAAAATTGCTTCCTCTTCCAGACTGTCATCTGTATAATAACAATAGTAGAAGATTACTGAGTGAAAAGTTAATGCAGTCTGTAATCTCCTCATTCTGTCTTCACAAACCAAAACTTATCACACAACACCGTAAGAGGCTTATCACTGCTTTGAATGCCACAATTCTGCAGGAGTGGAAGGGGAGGGGGAACCAAAATAACAGAAAGATTTTTTTTTAGGTCAGGGTAATAATAAAGTAATAATAATTTCTGTTCCCTCAGTCAGTCATGGCTCTTCAAATCCTCACCAAAATAAGATGTAATTATTTCCTCCGTCCTGACCTGGGATTAAAAGTTGCTTTAATACTCGTCTCTGCCTTCAGTCCTGATCCTATCACTCGCTCCATAGAGTCCCCAGACGGATTAAGGCAATGCATGGATGGTTCAGACTCGGTTCAAACCGTACAGGCTCGAAAGATGGAGACAGAAATGGTCAGAGTGAATAATCTAAAGCTAAAAAAAGAGTTGTAATGAAGTGGAACTTCTTCTTTTCTTTTTTTTTTTGAGTCCATCATGAATGAAACTCAGACTTTCATCATCTGCCTCAACTCTATATACTACTTTATATGAGTAAAGAATAAAGGAATAAAAGCCCAAACGTCTCTGAAGACTTTCCTGTGTCAGAAAAGTTACAGCCCTACCTCTGATTGTTACAAACCGTTGACACTGGAGACTCCTTCCATAATTGATAAATAAATGTCAAAATCTCTGTATAAGATGATACTATAGAGTGTATTAATATAAACCTGTAATTTGTCATGCATTTAGAACTACTGTCAGAGCTGCTGTTATGGAAAATTAACACCTTCTGACCTTCTTTTCAGAATTCACCCACATGCCAACTGTGAGGATGTGAAACAATGTAAAAATTGCCGCCAAGGGGGCAATAAAGGTTAAGTAAGTAAGTAAGTAAGTAAAATAATACTGGTTTAGTGACAGAGTGGGAACTGGGATGTTTTCAACCTCTGAGAAGGAAAAAATCTATTTGGACAGGCCTCAATGGAAACTTGTTATTCCTGTAGTTTCTTAAGGGCGTCGAATTGAAATTCTGTGACATCACTTTAATATAGCAGCAACCATAGTACAAATCAAGAGTAAGAAATTGCAGCATGTTTTAAGGCTTACTATAAGCAGATTTTTGAGATTTCATTGGTGTTTAAAATATAGATCATTCAGCAAAAAGGCAGATATTTAGTATACATTTAGAAACTAGGTGATTCTGATAATATGGAATACAAAGATTTTCTAATGAACAATTACATATCTGCACTTACGTATATAGACTAACGTAGATGAATAAGACAATGGTGCAAAAAAAATACTGAAATAAACGTTGGTTGATTTTAAATGGTTCTTTGGATAGTTAAGGGTTGTTCGTTTCCAAAAGAGTTCTACTTGGAGCTTTTGCTGAAAGGGAAACCCTTGGTGGTAGGGTTTGACTGCAAAAATGCAACAAGTGCTAGCTTTCTAGCGCACCGATCTTTCCCAACCATCATGTAAACAATCTGAGGTGGGAAGGAAGCAAGTCACAAATACGGCATAGCATCACTTGGTCTTAATAAGAACATTTTCAATTCTAAAATAAATGTTTTTACTTGATTATACATAATTTATAATAATAATAATAATAATAATAATAATAATAATAATAATATAAAAAACAAAAACTCACACCTAAAAAACCCCCAAGAGCTACATTAAAAAAAATCCTATTCCAGATCTGCCAAATGAAAATGAAACATGGCCAGAGTGTTAAATGAATTCTTACAGCACTAATTTAATTGTATCTGGAACTAATCTGCAGGGAAATTGAGCTGGAATGTTTAGACAGTGTTTTGAGATTTGAGAAACTCACTGTTCAGCAGGGATGTATCCCTCTGGTACAGGTGTGCACTCAACATTGGCCACCTTAACGTTACCCTGGATCTCGTGAAAATCCAGGCCGAGGTTCTCTCCACGGATCGTCACCAGTGTACCCCCTTCCCGAGGCCCTCGCAGCGGGGTAATCTGCACAGAAACCATGACATTACATGCTTACAAACAATCATCATCAAAGCTTTGATCCAAACAGACAATAACATGTGCGCATCCCACCCCCTTGCGATCTCTACAGTTGGTACAAGCCAACAGCAATTGAGAGCTGAGTCAGTAACCCTGCGCTCTTTCCTCTCTGCACCTGTGAGAGATTTGGTTCAGCATGATAATTGGACCTCTCTCTGTCAGAGCTACAAAGCTTCCAATGAATGTGTCTTCCAATGAATTATGATGAGTTGCAAGCCCAGCTGAGCCTTGCCTATAGTGGGGAAAAAAACCCCAGCAGTGATTATCTATAGATACAGATTGTTTTGTGGAAAAATGCAGACACCAGCATGCAAAAACATAAACTGCTGAGATGAAAACAAACTCAGAGGACACAAGGGAAATAGTTATTTAGATAGCAATCATTTTTTAATCATATCTCAGATGTTGATGCATCTCAATAGTCATGTCACTGTCTAGTTTACAGTGAAGACTGCAATCCGATTACACCAGAAATGCTGTTTGTTGGCATGAGCTTCACTGTACCATTCACAGTTATGTGGACGTTCAAACATTCAGATTATTTTGCAAGGCAAATTTCACTTTCTAGCCTGGCAGGAGCAAGCAGTCAGATATGAAAATCAGGGTTCAAAGAAAGACTACATACATTAATGAGATTGTGAGACAATCACGTTTTAAATGACTAATATGTTCATATTTTTACAAATAGAACCAAACTAGTTTATTGGTCAAGAGTGTCTGTGAGAGTTGGAGGAAATGGTCAGAATTCCTGTGGCAGTGGGAAGGGTTGTAGTGTTTGCAGGAGCAGGTGGGATTGGTCATAATTCCTCCAAGGGCTGGCAATATTGGTCAAACTGTTTGCGGGAGTGGGTAGAATTCAACAGGATTCTTTCAGGAGAGGGCAGAATTAGTCAAGAACATCTGCAAGACTGGGCAGCAATGGTCAAGAGTGTCTGTGCGAGTAGATGGGATTGGTCAGTACATCTTCAGAAGAGGGTTGGGTTGGTCAGAATTATCTTGGGAGTGGGCAGGACTGGTCAAACCTTTTGTAGGTGTGGGTAGAAGTAGTCAGAATTCCTTCAGGATTGGGCAGGATTGGTCAAACTGTCTGCAGGAATGGATGGGATTGATCAGAATTCCTTCAGGAGGGTGTGAATGGGATTTTTAAAAAAAACAAAAACAAAAAAACAGTCCTGCGCACATCTCTACTATAAACAATAGCTTGTTGCTCATACTTACCAAACCATCCTCTATTTGAGAGAGCTAGAGACTGACAGTCAGGGTTGCAGGTGGAATTACTATCAATAACTTGCCATTCTGTGAAATCTCCGGTTTGGTCCATTTGGGAAATATACCGCTGTTGTGTACAAAGGAGGTCAGTGAGACAGATCACACTCTATCAAGTCAGCTGTGATTTGTCCCAGAGGTCATCACTTCAGTAGTGTACGCACAGCTGTGCTATTATCACAATGTAGTCTGTCCATCAGTCATCCTGGCAAACCTTTACACTACATCTTAAACGGAAACAGCCACCACTAACCGCACTGTGACTGCTGTCACTGGGGCTTTGTTTCCATCTCAGCTGTGATCTCTTAAACAGCATGCTGAGAGGTCGTTTTCATTACAGGACTTCATAGCGGTTATAATGAGACATGAAAAACAAACATTTCTAAATTGGGAAACAAGGAAGAGACTGAGAGGAAAAGGTACTAAACTTGTTTGTCAATGCGGTGCGATCCTCAGGGGTACGTCCTTGGTAACTTTGATATGTATTGGTACGTCCTTGGTAACTTTGATATGTATTTTCGCATTTCACATTGTCTAATTTTGTATCTTATATAAGTTCCAAAGGTATATTATTTTGATATAGCAAATAAAAGAGACATTTCAAATGTACCCAAGATGCAGCCTTGAGGGTCACCACACTTCTGACAATCAACGGTACATGTTTGATACAGTTTTTTGTTTTTTTTTTCCTAAGAGTGATTACGATAAACCAAAGGATGCTGCTGAAAAGTAATGTTAAGAGTCTGACCTTGAATGAAATGTCAATGTTAGAGATTCTTTTTTAATGGTTGAAAATGACCTTCAGCAATCCTGACCTTTCAGCAGTGTACATGCATCCAAGCCTTCCTTATTTGTTCAGAAAATTTCAAAATGGCACGCTACAACCCAACAGCAGAAATGAAGAAGTGCTGAAGACTTTATATGTGGCCCAGTGTTGGAGTATTGTATTTTAGACCAGATTTTATAGTAGACGGTTGCAAAATAACAAACCCTAATAAAATCTCTACTGAGACTAATCTCCAGCTTTACAATGCGTGCAATTAACAGCTATCGCAGCATATTACAGCGCTTTCTCCGATAAGCGTCGAGCTGGCTTCTGCCGAGCGAAAGAAAGAGCACGCAAGAGAGGGGGAGAGTTGTCTCTTTTCATTAGGGGATGATTAGATTTGTGACTTTGACAAGCTAATTGATGTCTGGTGGAGGAAAACACTTAATCATCACCCACTTCTAGTTCAACTAAAGATTCTCCATCAGAGATGTCACTGTAATGAAGCGCATTAGAATGCTTGGCAAAATGCGTTTTAAAGAAAAAAGAAAAAAGAAAGAAAGAAAGAAAGAAACAAAAAACTAGTGGTAGAGACACACAGGCCTAACGAATTCAATCAATTCAAAAACGAGTCAGGACTAGACTCATTATTTGATTCAGTCCCATTTTTCATTTCAAGTCATTCAGCTTGAGGCGCTTTCAATTACGAGGATGTGAATGAACTGCTGGAATTCTTTAAGCTCACTGATTTCAGTGCTATGATTCATAAAAAAATTAAAACAAGAACAAAACTGACTTCATCTAAAGAAAAAAAAAACAAAACAAAACAAAAAAAAAAAAACAGTATGAGCAGCCAAAGAAATCCCAGTGGCTGCTCCTGACAAAAACACTGTCTTCTGCCTCAGGAAACAAAACAGAGCCGAAGACTTAATAAGAAATCATTTTGTTACACGATGAAATATAGGAGAACTAAAAAAAATAATAATAATAATTCAATGTTTTTGCCCTCCAGTAGACTATACCTGGCAACGGTGAAATACAAAACATTATCATCAAGCATAGATAAGAAGTAGTCTAGTGGGGATATTCTTATTTGCTGTCTATTCCTGTACCATCGGTTTGCCATTTTTTCAGCGAGAACTTTCAAGACATCACATTTTTTCACCTCTAATTGATTTTGTGATCGACCAGTTGGTGATCTGGTGTGTTTCTGGCTCCACCCACATTTCCCACTTCTATATTCTTGATGCTCTTGGTTACCTTTCTTGATGGCACTCTCAGCTGGGGTACTTATTTATAGTACAAGTCAGTACCAGCTGGCAGTGGAAATAAGGACCAAAAGTACGTGTGTGTGTGTGTGTGTGTGTGTGGGGAGGTGGGTGTGTTCACCTTGGTGATCTTTGGGTGTGTGCACTTGCTGTTGATGCCGTTGTGTTCGAGCCACATGCTCTGTGGATGAGGGCAGTGCTGTTTGAGAGTGCAGCGCTTCTCCCCTTTACACCACACACAACCAAACAGCGGATCAGCCTTCAGGCACAGACCACAGCTCTCACGCCTCGCGTCGCATTTATACAGGTGTACTGTAAACACACACACGCACACACACACACACACACACACACACACATATACCAACACACACACACACACACACACACACACACACACACACACACAGAATGGAGGAACAGGTCAATGCATGACATGCAGTCATTAACAGACATTTAGCAACAAATGCTAGCATGTCTAACAGTGAATGACAGAAAAATCAGCAACTCAAACAGTTCTGGCCATTTTGTCAAAAGATCTCTACACATCTTTAAACAAACAAACAACAACAACAAAAAAACAATGTATATTACTTGTACCTAAGGTAGTCATTGAGATTTCCCACCCTGTAACTTGTTATCTGTTGAGCATGAAGGATAACTCTTGCTTGCAAACACAGCTACTGGTTTATTTACAGAATACAATAGCTAGCCCAATTTGTTAGCAAATCATTTACTACCATGTCTACACAATACTGTACATATAATAACATTCTGTTAGCTAGTTTGCTAGACCTTAAATACAGACTGACACAATACAATAGCATAATGTTAGCAAGTGAAACCAGCTAATTTATTTAATTACATACTACTTAGCCAGCTTGCTAGCTACCCTGGCTACACGTTTACACAGTAAAATAGTCAGCTGAATCCGAGCTATTTTGACAGCAAACCTGACTAATGACTTTAATCACATAATAGTCTAATGTTATCCAGCTTGCTAGTGATCTTGGACACTGGGTTACACAACAAAATACTACAATGTTAACTAGTTTGATAGTAAACACAGATAGTGATCATAAACACATAACAGCTAGTCTAATATTAGGTAACGTGCTAGAGGACCTGGGAACTGTATGTAATAGCCTACAGTTAGCTAGTTTGCTAGACCTTGGACACTGGTTTACACACCATGATAGTATAGTGTTAGCTAGCTTGTTAGCAAACCTGGCTGATGGTTTTTATCCCATAATAGTTCATCTAACTGTAAGCTATCTTTCTAACAGTGTTAACTGCATAATAATTATTCTAATCATAGCTAAACCCTTTCACTTGATTTTCACGATGCCTTGGCACAAAATTAGCTAGTTTCATCTGCTCTTTGACTGGTTTACACAACATAATAGTTATTCTAAAGCTAGTTAATTGGTTTTAATTACAAGATAATCTGCAAGCTAGCTACTAAAGCTACTAAACTGCAATTAGCTGCTGGAGAGATTACATTAGGCAAGCTATTAGCATAGTGCTGCCTAGCATAGCAAATGTGGCTAAATAAGAATATGACAGATCTGGTAGGCATGTACTCCAGGTATTTGTTAATTAATTATTTTATTGTTTTTTGCTTTACTGTTATTTTACTTGAATGATTAGAATTCATGACTCAATTGAACTGAATTCCTTCTTTCAGTAGCCCCTTCTCCCTTTCCTGCTTTTCTTCATTCCTTCGTCTAAAGTTACATCGCCATAGCAACTGCATCAGACTTTTTTTTTTTTTTTAATTGCCGGCCCGATAGATGTTCCGTACATCAAATTATTCCCCCGGAACAGCGCAGCTTTGGTGGTTTGGTGCTTGTGACTCGGCGTATGAAGCACTCAGGCAGGAGGAGAAATCTTACACTCTCCTCTCCTCCTCTGCCTAAATTAGCTCACCCATCACTTAGACACACACACTACGTTTTACACACATACACACACACACTCCCAGCTTTCAAATTTTTTATGCGCAGGTGCCTTTTATTGTCTACTGATGTGTCATTTCTCTTTTTTGGTATGCCACAGAGCTCTGAAATGTACCGGTGGCAGTAACTTTTCATTTAAGACACAGCATGACTATAATGCTCAGACTTCTTTTGCTTGTATTCGGGTATTTGAGCTGCAAAAAAAAAAAAAGGTCTTCGCTGAACGCAAAACGGCGGTGTGGGTCTGAGAACGGCGCTTCCACACACCGCACATAGTCACGGTGCTGTCATATGTAGGCTGTCTTTGGGTTTTGTAATGTTAACTTGTCAGTGTGGGTCTGTGTGGAATAAAATACGATTGGATCCGATCAGAATGGAGGGAGAAGATGGAAGGATCAGGAGCATCGTTATAGCTATAGCACAGCGCTGTTAAATTCTCGAATCTGATTGTCTAGAAGGTGCTGATTCATAATGAATAATGCAGGTTTACATAATTCGTTTAAATATGTCATCGTTTCAACAGTAATAACTAATTCACAGGGACGTGTACGGAGGACAATCTACATAGTCTAATGTCTAATAATAAACAACTCACAAATATGTCGTTTAACAGAAAGAAAATGCATAATCGTTAATAGGGCAAAGTCTTCTGTTAGGACGTGTTTATTTAACATTTATGGAAGGAATCTCAAGTAGGAAAGTCTTCAGGATAGATGACTTTAAGGTCTCCTGGATGTTCCACAACATTAAATAAAACTATAAATGGTGACAAAAAAAAAAATCATGTTTTGTTCAGTCATCAATGAAAAAATGTAATCATTGGCAAATTGCTGTGGCATAAAAAGAATGAAACTCTTTGGGGGCGTGCTGTTAGAGGAAAATAATCCAAAGTATAGTTGAGTGATGCCAGCCTGAGTTACTGCTACTACCGTGAAGGTGATAATTAAATTTTAACAGCACATCCTGAAGTGTTTTGTTATTCTTACACTGCAGCAATTTGCCAGCAAATTTCTTATTTATTAAAGAACGACACGTAATACTTTTTATCTGTTTGCAGTTACGTTTAATGTTGTCGAACGTCTGTGAACGTCTGTGGGCCTGTTATCACTTACATAACATTTACATTTCTGGCATTTGGCAGACATGCTTATCCAGATCGACTTGCATTTATACAACTGAGCAGTTGAGGGTTAAGGGCCTTGCTCAAGGCCCCGCAGTGGCAGCTTGACAGTGCTGGGATTTGAACTCATGACCTTCCGATCAGCAGTCCATCCTTTGACATGACTTTACCATGTCAGTAAACTTAAAGTTACAGCTTTATCTCTGACTGTTAGAGGCAAATAGTGTGGGGACATTTGAACTTAAATTATTTTCACTATAGAGGGTATGCACGTGACGTCATGGTAGCCGGAACTCACCGCAGTCACGCCCACTGAGTGGCAAAAAGACTGAGCGGCAGCATTAGTGTTCAGCGTGAATTCCGTGTGAAAACACACACACACAAAAAAACGCATCTAAAATGGGAAAAAGCTGTTGTGCGATCGAATTCAGAGCTATCTTTTTACAGAGTGCCAAAAAACCATTCAGTCCTTTTTTTACTAAGTCGAGCAGTGTAAGTGTAAGCTCTTTTGGCACATGGTATTCATGTTGTAAAAATGATGAATAATTTGCTATTTCTTTTTAAACGCTGCCTATTTCGATAGATGAATAACGGGGGCTCATTCATTCTCTGACTGTGTTTTACCTTCACAAATATATAACGTTAGTAAGTGGAAGCAGTGTTAGCTAGGCTCTGGGTTACTGATCAGAAGGTCAGGAGTTCAAGCCCCAGCGCTGCCAAGCTGCCACTGTTGGGCCCTTGAGCAAGGCCCTTAACCCTCTCTGCTCCAGGGGCGCTGTATCATGACTGACCCTGCGCTCTGACCCCAACTTCCTGACATGCTGGGGTATGCAAAGAAAAGAACTTCACTGTGCTGTAATGTATATGTGACAAATAAAGACTCATTATAACAGCACAGTTTGGAGTGTGTTATTCCACTTATACCACAGAGATTTGCCAACAATTACAATGTTATATTCATTAACGTCTGAAACATCGCACATTTGAACGTCTGAGAGAACGTCTGAGAGAAACGTTAGTTCCTGTTCTCACTTACAGTATGTTAATAGCTGCGATAAACAATCATTCTCTCATCAGTCCCTCTCTCTCATCATTAATGTTACTGCTGGAACTTCTCGTGCTGTTATACGAAAATAGTGCACAGTCAATCTGATCGATCCGACGCCAGCATTCAACCACACTGTGGCATAAGCCGCGATATATGACGTGCGTACACCAGTTGTCCTGGTTAGAAGGCTGTCTGTTGGCAAATCACATCAACTGCACATCTTTTTAGCACCAGCGATTCTATCTGGCTAATTATCTCTGTTGTCCAGTATGCTGGGTATGTTTTGTTAACAGTCAAGTAAGCTTGTGAATATTTAATGTCACTCCCACACAATCGTCTCCTTTTTGAAAAGAGAAGAATAATTGCACAAAAAATGGCCGCGTCAATCCCGTAACAATGCCACACAATCTGTATTGTGAAATATTCCTTAAATGTGATTGAGGACTGCAGGAGACCATATGCCGTCTCTCAGCTTTGCACGGATTTGTCTGGCATGCTGGTCACACAAAGTTAATGGGAACTGATAATGAATACAGCTACAGTCCATAACAGGATGGGTTTATTTATTTATTTATTTATTTATTTATATTGCTGAAATTTGCCCAAATCAGAAGCCTTTTTATTTTATTTTCTTTTTTAAACCACAAGTTGGTTAACAAACACCATATGAGATTAGTCTAAAACTGAAGCTTGTTAAAATGTACCTTAAGTATTAAGAAAACAAAAAAGTGAGTCAATTCCTGAATTATTGGCACCCCTTAAGAGAACGGGCAACATTTATTGTATGAAATAATCATTACACACTATGATTCAAATTTTCCACAAAAAAAACCCCAAAAAAACAAAAAAACAAACAAACAAAAAAAACAATCAGAGAGACTACTTCTCTTTCCTCAAGGGATTTTTCTTAATGTTAGAATTTTCTGTATAAAGAATGTTTTGTATTAAAGATGTTTCTTTAGCATTAATGGAAGGAGTCTCCAGTGTTAGCACTTTGCAATAGATAAAGCTGTAACTTTTGACTGTAAGTTGTCTGACACGGGAAAGTCTTCAGGACAGAGGAGGTTACGTTTTGTGGTTTCTAGGTAACATGACAAGCTACAGTTTTTTTTTTTTTGTCAGAGGCTGGTGATGGAACAGCTGTTCATAAGTGCTATAACGTGAAAACAGGACATAACTAGTTTCATGGACATTCTGTCATATCAATGCCGGGAATTTGTGCCAGACTACATTCCCCAGAATGCACCGCAGCACATGCAACACACATACACTCAGTGGCTGTTTATCAGTTCTAGTAACGCAAGGAACGGACTTGCGTTCTAGTGAAGACCGGTCTTGCCAGGCTGCCTTGAAAGAACGAACTCGGAAGGACAGGAGGGTATAGAACGCATCTTTGCGAGAGTTGAGATCTTCCTGTTACACAATGGACTGTCCCAGCACAGATCTAATAGCGGGACAGGACCATCGTCTCTTCAGTGCTCCCTAAGTAATATGTTTCAGTTGGTTAATAGATTTACTGTTAAATAACTGATTAACCAAAAGATAATTAAGCATGTTTTAATGTAGTAAGCTCACTCCCTGCAACTGTGACCTCACACACACACACACACACACACACAGTATATAAGCACACACAAAACACTCAGTTCATGTGGCATACCAAGAGTTTGTTTATTATTATTATTATTATTATTATTATTATTATTATTATTATTATTATGACATATTTATTATTGATCCTGTTTTCTTCCCCTGATTTTTTTTTATTTCTGGTTTTAGCCCTCAAACGGTCGACGTTCTTGTTTCTGACCACAATATTGTTTATCATGTGGAATTTTTTGCCTGCTATAATTAAAATATAGCACTTCCTGCGACTGCAGCTGTCTCTGCCACCTGACACACTCCACATTAAATGTAACTATAAACAGATAAAAAAACCAAACAGTTAGTATTGGTACTTGCTGTGGTAAAAGAGGAATGAAAAGTAACACTTCGAATTAGGCAGCATCAGCACATACTGGATTATTTTCCCAGAATAAATGATCAGCAATGCTGTGTCTTATTCCGGTTATTTCATAGCTGCTAACAATATTTTATTTATGAGAAATGACATTATACTTTTTTTTATCCATTTACAGTTCCATTTGAAACAAGTTGGTTCCTGTTATCACTTATGTTATAGCAGCGACAAACAGCTGTTCCCTCACCAGCACCTCGATTTTTCTCTCTCTTCAAGTTAATAAGACAAAAAAATATGTTTATAATTCTGTTTACAGAATTAGTGCAGAATTTAGTACCTAGAAGTAGTACTTCTAGGTAAAAACAAAATGAAATTGTTTTGTTTTTATATGTGTAGGTTTCTTCCAGATGCTGGTACCATCTGGACTTGATCAACTCACTGTTCCATCTTATTGTAAAGTGGGATGGAGTTGGAGGCTGGAAATGAACATATGTGCTTCAGTGACTCTCAAGGAGCACAGGCTCTTATTCTCTCCCACTCTCAGTCTCTTGGTCTTTCTCTCTCTCTCTCTCTCTCTACCTCTCTCTCTCTCTCTCTCTCTCTCTACCTCTCTCTCTCTCTCTCTCTCGATTGCCATGTGTGACAGCTGGCTAAGAATCAGCTGTCTTAAACTGTCAAGCCCTGGAAGGTCAACTAAACAGGTGGGCCTTCCCCTCAGAGATGCATCCACACACACACACATACATACACACACACACATACATACACACACACACATACATACACACACACACATACATATACACACATATACACACACACAAACACACACATACACACACACATACATACACACACACACACACATACATATACACACATATACACACACACAAACACACACATACACACACACATACATACACACACCCATATACATACACACACATACACACACATACACACACATATACACACATATACACACATACACACACAAACACACACTCACACACACACACACACACACACACACACACACACACACACACACACACACACACACA
>JANDJT010000092.1:20284273-20302196 GCA_024331685.1 Stegophilus panzeri | reverse complement strand
AATCCCAACTGCACCTTTAAAGCAGTAATCCCAACTGCACCTTTAAAGCAGTAATCCCAACTGCACCTTTAAAGCAGTAATCCCAACTGCACCTTTAAAGCAGAAATCCCAACTGCACCATTAAAGCTGAAATCCCGACTGCACCTTTAAAGCAGAAATCCTAACTGCACCTTTAAAGCAGAAATCCTAACTGCACCTTTAAAGCTGAAATCCCGACTGCACCTTTAAAGCAGAAATCCTAACTGCACCTTTAAAGCATAAATCCTAACTGCACCTTTAATGCTGAAATCCCGACTGCACCTTTAAAGCAGAAATCCCGACTGCACCTTTAAAGCTGAAATCCTAACTGCACCTTTAAAGCATAAATCCTAACTGCACCTTTAAAGCTGAAATCCTGACTGCACCTTTAAAGCAGAAATCCTAACTGCACCTTTAAAGCATAAATCCTAACTGCACCTTTAAAGCTGAAATCCTGACTGCACCTTTAAAGCAGAAATCCTAACTGCACCTTTAAAGCTGAAATCCTAACTGCACCTTTAAAGCAGAAATCCTACACCGTAACCATTTTTCATTCTATATAAACCTCCTTAAACACCCCCCAAAAGCCCCCAAAACAAAACCCATGCAGGTGTAAAGTCTTTTATCTCAAATTCATACAAATGATCCTTCCTGCAGCAAATATTAATGTAACGTAACGTGCAGAACTACAGAAACAGACTCTGTGTGGCCTTTTTTCCTCTCTGTTCACACACATACACTTGTTTTATTAGCTTTTATTAGAAAGGCAGACGGGTTTGCATATATAAAAAAAGCTTAACAATGGATTTAAAAAAGCAATTATAGATCGCGTAAAAGACGAAGCAGCACGGGAGGAGTATGAGGACGGCTGTTTATGTGTTAAGCGTGGCCATTTCTGTCATCACACTGAAAATAGAAGTTTTATCTTAAACGGCTTTAGTGAGGAAGGTACTGGATGTAGTTTTAAGAAATGTCTTGTGAAGGTGGAACACAGACTTCTCAAATTGAGCAGAAACAGGAACCTTGCTGATAACCTCACACACACACACACACACACACACACACACACACACTCAGAGTCACAGAAATCCATAATGAATGGGATAAACATGCTGAGTCACCCAAGCACACAAAATCAGTCTCATCATCTTTCATTGTGACAAACGCTCTGAGAATCCGAGTTTTAGATTTCACTCTCATCTTGTCGGCTTTTTTAATCACATATCTCATATCACTCACACACACACAAACACACACACAAACACACACACACACACACACACACACACACACACACACACACATGCTGACCACCCCATTAGCATCAATCTCTAACTACAGAACACCATGACATGCCATATTAAACCACAGCATTACTGAATTCTCGATTCTGATTGGTCAGAAGGTGATTCATTCACATGTTTATATTAATGCACTAGTTTCAATATGTTATCGTTTCTATAGTAACAACTCGTTTACTGTTGTCTTTCACCAGCACAGCTCTACTTAACCCTGTTTCAAGTGTTTCATTTAGATATTTAGAGACATGGCATGCATTGATAACATGCTCTTGATCTATTCCCCTCAAGTGCTTCATACAAGTGGGCTCTTTTATCTTAGGAAGCGCGATATAATATAACAGGAAGTGGATTTCTAAAAGCCTTGGCAGCAAGAACAATTTCCTTCTGACTACATAATACTAACTTGCCTTTTAGCTGACTTGCTAAGAGCTAGCTAGTAACAACGTTATGCCAGCTGTCATAATCATATTTGACTACATAAAACCCCGATGTGAATGTAGCAAATCAAATGATGCTTTTGTTATTGCTGTTTTTAAAAGAGATTACATCAGACCTCGCAGTGCCTTCTGGGTAAATCCCACTCCTGAAAGCTACACTTAAAATATGTTCACCCTTGAAGGGTTTATTAAACAAATCGACATTTTTGTGAACCCTCGAAGGGCTTGAAACTAAACCTATTATGTTTTTTTTTAAAAATGTCTTATGGTATCAGTGCATCTATTTTCTAATCACATTCTCGTCATGAGTCAGCTTACTATATTTATTTATTTATTTATTTATTTTCACAATAATGACATAATTGCATTCATTCATGCCACCGCTTCTTTACTGCATCTCTGTTAAGGACATCATCAGATTGTCCTCAGTCTCGCACTCAAAGTCTTGTCTTTGCTCGTCAACATTTTTGTAGAATGCGAGTAGATCCATTCTCGATATGTCTCTGGTATCAAAGTTAATGATAATGATAATGAGCCTTTATCGATCACATACAGCAAAGTGAAATTCTTTTCTTCACATACCCCAGCATGTTAGGAAGTTGGGGTCAGAGTGGGTCAGCCATGATACAGCACCCCTGGAGCAGAGAGGGTTAAGGGCCTTGCTCAAGGGCTCAACAGAGGCAGCTTGGCAGTGCTGGGACTTGAACCCCCGACCTTTTGATCAGTAACCCAGAGCCTGGCAGTGCTGGGACTTGAACCCCCGACCTTCCGATCAGTAACCTAGAGCCTGGGAGTGCTGGGGCTTGAACCCCCGACCTTCCGATCAGTAACCCAGAGCCTGGCAGTGCTGGGGCTTGAACCCCTTAGCCTGGCAGTGCTGGGCCTTGAACCCCTGAGCCTGGCAGTGCTGGGGCTTGAACCCCCGACCTTCTGATCAGTAACCCATAGCCTTAACCGCCAAGCCGCCATAGCCCCCCCCGAAGTTATTTCAGAAGCTTACAATTATGTCATTCCTGTCTAACGATTTTTGGTTGGAAAGTTGTATTTGGGATCAGTCCCTAATAAATCAGCATGGGGTTCTGTTTACAGTGTGAAAATACTTGAAACGGTCTCTCCATGCGGGATTACCATTATCAGGGTTAATAGTTTTACTGCCTAATTAATAGTGAATTTTGGCTACGTCTTCAGCTGGCTAATTTTTTTGGGAATACCAGATGCAACATAGGTGTACCTCGCTTTAAAACTTGGCAATGCTACAATAGCATCTAATCCTCTCCAAGGATCTCTGCTGGACTCTTCCCATGAGGCACAGGTGCCATTATTAACTGTATGCCAACCCTCTATTCTCCAAGCCCATCACCCACTATTATGTCTACGAGCTTTTCCAGGTATTTATCTGTAGCTGTCAGGATTCCCGGTTCTTTGACTCGAGGCTGCTTTGAGCAGAATTAGCGTGATGGTGTGAATATGATGATTTTCTCTGTTTCTGACAGGCGCGGTTTTACTTTCCTTTTGCTGCTCTAGTCGGCATGTCTGCAATTACAGCAGGTGTGTGAGATGCTTCTCAGGCTTGGGAGACAGTTCAGAAGTGCATCATAGATGCCACTTCATCGTGCTCTGAGTATAGGGCATCGTGTCGTCCCAGTGCTCTTGGCTTACGGTGATAAGAGGCTTATGATCAGTGTGGATTTCAGTGTGTGCTAAACCTGAGGTGTGAAACTTTATTTGGATCCAAACGCCCGACTTAAGCACTCTGTTATTTCAATTATACAGAACGCAGAGCTGTAAAGTGAGGCTCATTGGGGTGTGTTAGTGGCACCATCCAACACCGTTCTGAGAGAACTCCTCTCTTTTCTATCTGTCACATTTTTATGCCTCTGCCACTAGGTGGTGGAGGAAGGATGTTTTCAGGTTGTCTGTTCATATGGTGGTTTGCAGGATGGTTTCATCAGGATGGTTTGCAGCCGTCCAAGACAAACGGTAGGACGATATATCAAGAACAAGTTGTTGAATGCTAGGATTTATATAGAGTAATCATTGCACCTAATGGATCAACTGATTAGATTTGTGAATTGATCAAAACATGGTCAAAGTCACTGCGGTATCAAATGTCTGAAATTTGTGACATGAGGCATCCCCGTCGATGCTATTGCTGTTGAGTCCATCCATCCATCCATCCATCTTCTGCACCGCTTGTCCTACACAGCGTCACAGGGAGCCTGGAGCTTACCCCTGGGGACTTGGGGCACAAGGTGGGGGACACCCAGGACACCCTGGACAAGGTGCCAACCCATCGCTGGGCACAATCACACACACATACACTATGAATAATTTGGATATGCCAATCAACGCATGTCTTTGGACTGGAGGAGGAAACCAGAGTACCTGCAGGAAACCCCTGAAGCACAGGGAGAATGTGCAAGTTCCATGCACACAGGTCAGAGATGGAAATCAAACTCCCAACCCCGGAGGTGCGAGGCAAACATGATAACCACTAAGCCCCCCACCGCTGAGTCCTAAAATGTAAAAATATTTTTTCTTCCACTTTTTGGTTGCTGTTTTTCTGCAAATTGTGATTGATTTGTCAATGTGCATAATATGTGTCTTCTCTTTTCTATCCCCTTTCTTATTTTTTTTTAAACATATCCTTTTCATTTGCTTTTTTATTTCTACTTTCATTTGGTTGTTATTCTTTTTTTTATTTTCCTTTCATTCCTTGTTTTTCTCTCCCCTGCCGTCTCTTAGAAGTGTCTTTAAAAGTTCGGAAAAAAAGTAACTTTATATATATTGCTAACTAAGTTGGCATGTCAAAAATACATAAATAAATAAATAAATAAATAAATAAATAAATAAATAATTAAAAAACAAAACAATAGCCCTTTCAGAATTGTTCTCATCAGTTCTTATGTGTTTTTGTGTTTAAAACCGAACACATTATAATTTTCAGCACTATTTGTTACTAATTATTAGTAGCAGAGGGGATTATGTTTTTTTTCCCCAACTCATTTATTTGTATGTCGCACATAAACTCCACATAAACATATAAAAACGTGTTGTTGATTTGGTGATGTTTTCTATAATGAAATGTTTACTTAACATTTATGGAAGGAGTCTCCAGTGTCAATTTGACTGTGCTGTGTATTTGGGTATTTTGGACAGCTTTTCAGTGAAGCTCAACAAGATTAGAATTTTTTTTTTTTTTTTACATTTTACATTTTTTATGTGTATACATTACATTTTACATTTTTTATGTGTTTGTTGGATTTTATCATACAAACTTGAAAGCAAACTGTAGAGTCTCGGCTTTCCGAAGTCCCTACATGTAATCAGACAAAAAGGCAACATGATCATGTATCACATATCACGTGAGCCTCCCAAACATTCCCACAATCAATCAAACTGGATTGTGTAAACTTAATCTTTTCCCATTCAATTGATTTAATAATGAACTTTGTTGAAAACTTTTCTCAGGTGGCCAATCACATTTTAAGTAAAGCCACGCCCCTTAACCCTCCCCCCTTAGTCCCTCCCAGAAAAACAGGTTCAAATGTTAATTTATTTGCCTTACTGCTACTCTTTCGGTTTAAGCGACCGTAATAGTGATACATCTTTTATTCAGTTAAAATCTGCATACTCAATAAATGTGGAAGCCCTAGGGATTTCTAGCCCTTAAACATTATCGCAATTATGTGTTCCCACGCTCGTATACAGTACACACGCATAGACATGTTCTTCTTCAATGCGCGCACAAATAGCTCACATTAAAATTCATAAACTGACATTAAAACATGCAAAGCACACAAACACACTCACCCACACATATAATTGTTGTTCTGAAATGCTTGCGCTCCCTCAGACACGCACAAACACTGCATTCTTCACCCCTCGCCCCGTATCCAATCCAGCGCCCACGTGAGCGGGCAGAATTTAAACTGAGGATGGAAATAAACTACCTGCTTTCCCTGATGGCAAGACCGCATTGACTCTTGATTCAGCCACAATTCTGAACATTAAAATCCCAATTATAGTTGTACCAACCCATTAAGGAAACCCTTAGATCAAAAACATTTAATTAGCTAATTAATGTTAGCTAATGGTACGTTTTAGAGAGAAGTACCCCTATATACCCATAACGCTACACTGACTAGCGTCTCTCCTGGGCTTAAACAAACACACTCTCATATAATCAGTCTTGGACTTCATTTCTGACTTTACGCTACATTATGCAGATATAATATGTACGAGTTTATAGCTGTCATCACCATGCCAAACATGCCATCTCTTCACGTTTCCCTCTCCTCTTTGGGAATAGGGTTGTCTCGTTTCCCATCTACCATCCTTCAGATTTGCAGCTTTATGTGTCCAAGTGATTGACACCAACCTGGAAGGCTTTAATACTGAGTCTTCATTTATTAAGTCTTTCGAGGATGTGATTGGAGACATATAGAGAGTTCTAGGGAATTATGGACAGAACATAATAAAGAAAGAAGGACATAATATGTCCTGTAATGTAACTGTACAACCAAAAGTAGTGAACAAATTATGCTTTTTCATCGGGTACAATAGCAAACCCATGATCCCACTTCACTGACTTTAGATATGCACTTGCCAGGATACCAAGAGCACCAAGCAGGGATTCCTGTTTTTTTTTTTTTTAAAAAAAACACCATTTTTAAAATAAAATAACCACCATTTAAAAAAAAAAAAAAACAGTTAGAATTTTCTAAAAGATGACAAGGCGAGGCACAGCAGTCTTCTGTAGTCTTATATAATTCCCAGGCAAGTCAGATAAAACTACATCCCAAGAAAAGGGTAAATCAAACCGTGAAGCTGCTGGAGACTTGGTATTAATAGTATAGAATTCGTCCTACTTTTGCAGGCACCGTTATGCAATGGAAATTGTCATAGATACATAAACAGAGTACTGAAAGTTCTTGATTCAGATACTATACCTTGCTATACAGTCATAGAAATAAGGACTAGGATCCAACAAAGTTTGAATCCTGACAATGCCACAGGCACTTGTGGCCAGGACTCCAAGAAAGCAAAACTGGCCATGCTTTGCGGGTAGCAGGGACAGTGTTACTCTTGGCCCTGTCAATCAGAGTGATGAGAAAGAGCTAGCTAGTGGGTGGAAATTGGCAAACAACCAAAGTGGGAGAAAATAAGTAAAAAAAAAAAATAATAAAAAAGTTAAATGTTGCAACATAAAGGGGTTTTCAGGTTGTGCCCTTTGGGGGAAGCCTTAAGGATTCTAGTTCAAGGCTGTTAAACATTTGAAGAACTCTTGAGGAACCATCGCTGTCTGGTAGAAAAGGCCTAGAAATGGAAAGTAGAAGGTTTGCTTTCTTCATGAACTGCATGGCTATTTGTATTACGAGACAATGAAGAAAATGCACCTAGGTGTCCAAGCACTGAGCACTGAGGGGGCCAAGCATTTTACATTTACATACATTTATGGAAGTTAGCAGATGCCCTTATACAGCGACTTACAGAACCAGATCCACTTGTCCACAGTTTAGCTTTCATTTAATCACAGTAAGGCCATGGAAATCCTATTTCAAGGCTGCTGCTCTCTAATAAAAGACAGCAAGAACAGGTTGTAACACTCCAGAAAAAGAAAAAAAACCCGAAGGGAGCCTTGCTTCAGGGCAATGGCTTTAGTTGCAAAAGATCTCACAGGAACACACCAACAAGACCGGAGTTGAGTCACCATTTATGGGCAAGCACAAACCAAGAGGAATTAACCCTGTCTCGATCCAGTATCCGTCCAGAGCACTTGCAGTCCATGCGGAGACATTTCTACACACACTCCCCTGTCAAAGCCACTCCTTAGAGACACTAAAAGAAGCGCAGAGCCTGTTCAGCCCAGCCAGAATTGATTATCACCACCCTGGAGCGAAAGACAATCGAGAACCTTACTGGAATCTCAATGAATATATAAATCAAAGATAATATTGCGATGCACATCGAGGAGATCCATGTCTTGACACTTTCGGTTGCACTGTCTGATAATGATATAGTGAAAATATATCGGACGCGTTCTCAAGGCTGCTCATAAACAGGAGAAAGATGATACATGATTTTTTTTTTTTAAATGAAATAATAATTTAATGATCATTTCGGAGAAAAAAGAGGGAGGGCTTGGGATTGTGTACGTTTGCACTGTGGGTCTTTATTGAGAGAGGATGTGCATCTTCATTTGCTTGTAAACATGAGGAAAGGTGGAATGATTCAGACTGTAATCACTGCACATGTTGACTGTGGTGCGGGAGGAGCACGGACGATGGCGAAATCGAGTTTATTCAGTAAAGAGTGACAGCGAGATGGTGTGAGAAGGAGCCAGAAAGAGAAAGGCAAAGAGAGAGCGAGGGTGGGAAAAGTCTTGGCACACTGAGTGGATCTGGCACAGATGGGCAGATCCATAATTAGAGCGTGATGGTGTGTGTGTACGTGTATGAGAGGTGGCTGTGTCTGATCCAGACAGTAGAGGAATGACTCATTTTGTCTCTCTAGCTCTAGTGGATGACTACCAGTTCCGTTTTGCAAGCTTCTGATCCTTTCAAATCATCCACCCTGCCTTCTTTCCCTCCCTCCTGTGCTTTTACATTTCACTCTCCTCAATGCTGCAATCACCTGATCTGTCCTCTGACGTTTTTTGGGGTTTGACCCAACATTCTTCCTGTACTTTCCCAAACATACAGTAGCTCTCTTCTCAATGATTTCTAACAATTGCTGCATGGAAAATAAAGCCGAGCAGACAAAAATAAAAGGAAGGCGCTTATGTTTTTCAGAAACCAGCCTTCCACAACACTATCTCTTCAATCACATAGACCTCTTGTCAATAAAGGCTGCAAATTAACGTCTTAATAAGACATGAGGCAGTCCAGAAGATCGATTTGCCCTCCCTGTTCTCCTTCTCATTCTCCCTCCTTGCATGCTCCTCAACACGTCTATCTTCTTTCTTTTTTGGATATTTTTTCCCAATGTTCTCCTCAATTTGATCATTTGTCAATTCCCAACTTCAAGCTACCATATCACACGGCAACTACAAACCAGGAAGGGTGAAAGCTAGCAGGTGAAACCAGACAATTTTCAAAGTGCTGCTCATGCTACATCACAGGGCATCTGAACACACTTGATAAAAAAAAAGGGCCACCATCTGCCTGCGACTGCATCCATGTGCCTGTGATTGGCTAGTGTCACTCTAACTGACAGGTTAGAGAGAAACAGCATCCATTCCACCCAGAGAGCACGGCCAGTTCTGCTCTCTTGGACTCCCGATCATGGATGGCTATGGCATTGCTGGGATTTAAACTTGTGTTGAAAGGGAGAACACTTCTGTCATGACAGAACACTTCTAACCTTCTTCCAGTCTCAGCTCACGTGTGGCGTGTGAAGTTTGCAGTGATTCTATCGATAATGGGAGAGGAGTAGCAGGGGCATCATGTCGTTCTCTTTCTCTCTGAATAAAAGCAGGCTGGGTGTCTGGCCAAAACAGATGTGTTATTTAGTCATGGCATGTTGCGCCAGAGGCTAGCTGAGGACGACAACGACAAGTGCCAATGCCAACGCCAACGGACATGACTCAACATGGCTGTAGTAACCCGGTGAGAATGGGAAGCAACACTGAAGCACTTTAGTTTGAAAGAAAACAGTGCATCTAACTCTCTGCATGACAACATTCTCACTAATCCAGAGAGAATGGCAGGAGCATATTAAGAGAAACGGGTGGAAATAAACCCAAAACATCCAGTTAATGAAAGTTCTAATTTAGTTCATTATCTCCCACCTTCCTAACGTACCACCAAGCACTTAAAATTCTAGTAAATGGGAAGGCATACACTATGTGAAGACTTTGATGATAAGGTGATCTTTTTATTGGATATTTAAATGCAAAGTAGTCGTGTTTGATGACAGTCAGAACACGACTGTCCAGACCCCCCAACACCGCATCTGTGTGTACGTGTCATAGCATAAAAAAAAGCCCAGACTTTGACTGTGTGAGTGTTGAGGCGAAAAATGCTCCGGACTTCATCAGCCATTCAAAAAAAACCACAAATGGATTATCCCCCTGATCATCTTTCAATACAAATCCCTTAATTGGAATAAAGCACAGAACTTCATCCACAAAAGGTCAGCGAGAAAGGCCATCTCATTTATATGAGCAAAGTTGACTCATCATTGTATTCGACACAAATTTCTGAGGTAAGCATCCAAACTCATTAAATTGAAAGCAGCGCCCGAATGCAAAGAGAACGTGACCCTCCGCGACCTCCCCAGTATCGCAGATTAATGAAATCCAAAGTAAAACTCATTAGCCAGTCGAAACACCTACCCTAAAACAGCAGTCAAACAAAAACATGTGGGGAAAATGTCATTAATATGTGCTAATGTCCAATCCCTGCTTTTGTAAGCCAGCTGTTAGGAACACAAAAAGAAATCCAAATATTAGCTTGGTCAATATTGACTACGTGGGCCGGTCAATAATTAGAAATGCAAATGCGAACAAGCATAGATGAAAGATGTTAATAAATGCATAGTGTTAGAGACCAAACATGTGCATCTGGCTGAAACATGCAACCCCAGGAGGTGGACTAAAGCTTTACATAGCATTATGCATGTTTATACGCTTGGAGGAAGAACAACAGGGAGTAGTTCATGTAATCTGGATGAGCTGTAGTGAAATAGGCAGAAAGTTTTGAGTGACAGTTTCAACTCAGATTCTCCCTTTCATACTCCCAACTGCTCATGTGCCTCTTTAATAGCAGGTGTGAGCATGTGGCTAAGCTGTGAATATAAACCGCCTTTTGATTCATCTGACAAGTTTTGGGCAGGTGCTTCTACACAGGAGCATGGTGCCAATAATATTGATGCATCAGCTGCAGTGAGCCACTGGGTGGAATCTAGACATACAGTATATTCATTCATCTTTATCTTAGTCAGGGTTGTGGTAGATCCGAAGCCTATCCCAGGAACACCAAGCAAATGGTGGGAAAACACCCTGGATGAGTTTAGAGTAGCCAATCAATCTTGTAAGGTCGGCAAAAAACAGAGAACCCAGAAGAAATCCACGTCACTTGGGGAGAACATGTGAAAGACCAAATAGACAGTGCCAACCGTCCAGCCCTCCATACATAAATATGAGAGTTTAATAAAAAAAATCAAGGCCAACTCAGAACTGCTGGTTTCAAAGGTGCATCGATGCTAAATTTAATTTAAGTGCTTATCACTGATACTGTATAGCTTTTCTGGAGTTTAAACATCATTGAGCGCCCTAAATAGGAAGTGGAAGTGAGAAATCAAGGCTTACCTCAGGCTGCTTGACCCGTCCCTCTTGGAAAGAGCAGCTGCGTGGGTCATGGGTGCAGATGTGACGGTACTTGCACCAGTGACATTGGTATGGGCTTCCAACACAAGAAAGGCACCTGAGGAAAAAAGAGGGAGGTTTGGATTACACTAAGATCAGTACTGGTAAAACAGACTAATAAAAAAGATACTTACGATTTATGGACACTGCAATTGTAGAAGACGAAGCTTGTGTTGGCAAAAGCTAGTCCTGTTTCTTTAGACTTGAGGTAGAGTTGCACAATCTGATGGTCACCTGGAAAACAAAGAAACACACTTCTAAATGAATGCTAATATTATCTATACTCTTAGATTGTATATAAAAAAAAACTTCTGTTCAGTTCTGCACAGGTAACACGTCTACATTCTGGGCTGGACTCAGACTCTACTGTTTGGGACTCTACACTTAAGTATGACTACCACTTGGGATGCTTGGCTTGACTCCATTTCTGCAGACTGGATACCTGGATTTGACCTAGACTACAGAACTTGAGACTCTGGACTCAACTACCACATTGCAGCTAGAGGCTTGATTCTACATTCTGGCTCAGTTCGGACTCTGTACCTCAGAACTCTGGACTTGACTTGGATTCTATGGCAGGGGACTCAACTTGACTGAGACTCCGCACTCTACTCAGACTCGATAGCTTGGAACTTTGGACTAGACTATAACTCTAGTTATAGGTATAACTATATAGCTTGGGACTCTGGTGCTCAACGATGTCAACAGTCTGGAACTCTGGGATCAACTTCAATTCTACAGGATGGATGTCTGGACTCAACCTAGACTCTACAGCTTGGGAACCTGGATTTGACTTTACATTTGGGAATCTGGACTTTTGGGAATCAGACTCTATAGATTAGAACTCAATTTGAAACTCTAGACTCAACTCAGTCTCAACAGACTATGGATTTGACTCTATAGATTCTACAGCTTCGGACTCAGACTCTATAGCTTGAAACGTGACACTTGGCACTTGACAGATCGAAACTCTGGACTCTAGATCATTCTACCGCTCAGACTCTACAACTTGGGACTCTTGACATAACTCAGACTTTACAGCTTGGAACTCTGGACTCAGACTGAGCTTATAGTAGACAACTTGACTTGAATCAGACTTAATAATTTGGGACTTTGGACTTGAATCAGACTCTACATCCTGGTAATCTGGACAGGACTTGTACTTACAGATTAGGGCCCATACTTAGGGCTCAGACTCTACAACTTGGACTCTACATCGACTTGGATTCTATAGTTGAGTAAAGGTTGAGGCCCAGGACTCAGCTTGGAATCTGAAGCTTTGGAGTCTGAACTCAACTTGGACCCTACACTTTTGGATTCTGAACTCGACTAGGACTTATACTAGACTTGAAACTAACTAAAAAGTCTTATTCATCCCCTAATTTGATCTCACAACACATGTAAACAAAGATCACTACCCTTTCAGGCATGCTTGCCTCAAGTCTGTTAGAAAATAGTTCTATATTGAGTCTTGGATGAAAATAACCAACAACATTATTAACAGTACTCAATAAAAGCCTCTGCTACATCTTCTTATACTTCTTATCTCCAAGACCTCTGTGAAAGACTATTAGAGACACAGGCATGAAGATGTTCAGTATGTTCCAGGTGTATAAATGCATAATTATGCCTCCTTACAAAGCAGCAAGCCTGTGGGTTGGAGTTCACCTGCATAACAAAATGTTGCTACCTGCTATTCTTTGAATATAAAACCTACAAGTCCATCTGAAAGTCTTTCAAAGTCCTTTTTTAAAAAGGGAGATTATGAAGGAAGAAAGACGAAGGAACCTGTACAAGTTGATGAATGCGAGGTACAAAGGATATCCTGTGTCCTTTTGTCAGCGCTAATGAAGAACCTCATGTTTAATTCAATGAGCCGGACGCCGACATCTCCCCTCTCGATGGAAGAGCGCGCACCTCTCTTTGTCACCCACTCTTGTTTTGTCTCTTTATCTCTGCCTCTGATTCGCTCCCACTATCTCACACTTCTTCTCTAGAACCCCATCTCTCTCTCTTTCTCTCCTTCTGTTTCAGTCTCTTCAACAAAGAAGGAATCATTCATCAATCACCGGAAAGTGTGGCTGACAAAGAATCTGTCCTAATTAGTCCTCCTAAATGTTACCTTGATGGCTGGTATCTCTGGAGTGTGTGTGTGTGTGTGTGTGTGTGTGTGTGTGTGTGTGTGTGTAGACCTCCTAACACACCCTGGAAAGTGTGTCTTCTTAATGAGTCACACAGGACACATATGGTTACCATGACGCTGAGGAGAAAAGAAATAGTGAAAGGATGAGGGAGCTAGTTAATAAATGACCTTCTCTTCTCATTCTCCTTATACCTCCATGTGTAGGTGGGCTCAGCTTCACTAAACCAGGCATTTTGAGATCCCAAAGGTTGGTAAGCTTTGTATTTTATGGTGCCTTCCTTTCCACAATCTCCATGGATGCTTAAAGGTATCATTATTCTCACAGACAGTCATAAAGGCACCCTACAGTTCTCCCGTTCAACAGGTTCTCCTAGAATACCGTATCTTGCATAAAGTACAATGTACTTTGAAAATCTCTTGATTTGTTGACACCAAATGTGTGTTTTAGCAGAATGTAACCTTGCCAACTTAAATTGAGTGTTTGCATAACATGTGAAACATACTTCTGCATACTGGTCTTAGGATTATTTGGATATCTTCAGAAAATTGGCATCAAAATCCTCAATAATTATCCAAAAACTATTGACATATGTAAATAATACAGTACGGTTGCGACATGCTATTCAATCCTAGCACTGAGGAGCTCCTTTTATTCAAACAGCTATAACTCAGTCGTTGGATGGATGCCATACGTTGACACGTTCAGGACAAGGTTCTGAGGACATATGCAAAGTATGGGGTGTGGTTACCTATAGGGGCGGAGTTAAATTCAAATAGCTGTTTCATAGGATCAAGCAGAAATTTAGTATAGCGCATCATTGTACTCTTCCTGAAGTGGAATCCTAGCTTACACGAGCAATACTAGCAAAATATTTTCATCATGAAGTGCTGAGGAAAGTATAAATCTATTTCGTCTTTGCCTTATAAGGGATTTCCAGCGTAGTGTGGCATCTTTATTAGCATTACATTGCGACACTTTCATATGATGAAAAATTGCCCACCGCATGACAGCTACCCAGATGTGAGCACTTTTCAATTATTCTGAAGTTAACCAACCAAGGCGATGAACAAAACAGACAGAGGATGCGAAAGCGAAAGCGAGGGAAAGACTCTGTTTGTCCTTTCTCACTCTCTCATTTCTTCGTGAAATGAATGCTGTCAAAACTGTTTCTCCGGCTGAACAGCTGTGGATGTGGAGAGCTTCATCATCATCATCATCATCATCATCATCCGAAGAGATTTAATCACTTCAGCTCCAAAGTCTCTTAAATCCCACTGCCAAAAAGATCCTTGAAGAGGGAGAGGGGCTGCAGGACGAATGAAGATGGCAGTGAAATGCCGGTTTAGCTAATGATTATTCACTCAATTACAAAACATGCCCTGCTGCACCAGTCAACAGCTGCAGGCAAGATAATGAGAAACAAAAAGAGCATGTAAACCACCATCTCTGCTCTGGGCTCTCTCAATTTCTTTCATTTTCCCCTTCGCTGTCTCTTCAATGCTTGCAATGCAAATGAGGTTTCCCAGGAGTCCGGAGCACATCGTCCCATCCAGCCGCTCCAATTACCGTGCCACGTGAGTAAGTGAAGACACGAGCAAGGTTAAATTGGTTGACGTCGAGGGTTGCCATGTGTTTATCTTAGTTCAGCCAGGGCTCCTGTTTTCCTGCTGACACTTTGCTCTCTGAACAACTGTGCTGATGTGCAGTGCCATTTTCACTCACCATTGATGTAATTATTGGTATTTTTCAAGCAGCATGATGAATAATTCTTTAACAGTATGTGAAAAGACAGAAGTACATGTGTGGGTGTCTCTTAGATGGTACACTGCCTCCAATATCCCACTTCCACCTCATTAAACCTGGACTCATGACAGATTCATGGCAAAGAAATGAACAGATTTACGGTTTGAGTTGGATTCCATAAGAATCCATAAGATGGAGGAAGAGTTAGGAATACTAATCACGATCCTAAACCTGGCATTTACCCTAGCATTTACCTAAAATCGTCACGGTTTAGAGAAAATGGCATGTGTGTGCGTGTAGATTTCTTAAAAAAAAAAAAAAAAAAAGGGTTATACTTTTATGTTTATGCAATCGTGTTGTGCTGGGGTGATTTTTGATATCTCACAAGATATTCGCTGTCTCTGCCCTGCCCTGCTATTTGCGTGTTACCCTATTGTGTTCACCTGTTATGTGTCTCACCCTTGATTAGTTCATCTATTTACTGTACACTCTGCTGTTTCTTTGTCTTACCATGAAGTCTTATCATGCATTTAGCGGTAAGTCCAAGCCTTGTTGAACAAATGCCTTATTTTCTAGTGCTCTAGTGTCAAGTGTAGGATTCAGTACTTGGTTCTGGATGGCAAAACTGCACTGGTAACATCAGTATAGTGTTTTGTTTTGTTTTTGACAGCACAGTGCTTAGCTTCTCTCCAAGATTCTCCTTCTTCTTGCCTAACCAGACCCTGTCCATGTACATTTTCTAGACTCAATCTGTTTCCCAGCTGAGCTACTTGTGTGGCCTTTGAATATAACACCAACTTGGAGATATCCAATTGGGCCAATATGAGGAAAAAAGGCTGGCATTGCTGGCTCCAATCATTTGGAACGTGTGTATACACACCTTGGTCTACAACGATGCGTGGGACCTCTTTCTCAGCAGGAGAGCTGCAAGTGATGCGATTGCCTTCCACAAGTCCATCCATCTCAGCCAGGTCTTCAAAGGTGCAGTTCACTCCTGCGGAGAGCTCAGGAACATTGTGGGCTTCCAGAACGAGCTGGAAAGGAGGAAAGACAACATCAACAAAATGAAATGCAATTAAGTTTAAGTTGAATTAATTCTGTTCATCTATAACACCATGTTCAACCATTCCACCAAAGTACTTCTCACTTGTTGACTCCAAAACAGAACAGCATGAACATTTACTTTTTTGAGGGAGAGAAAAAAAATCAAATGCTTTAACCTTCAGATGCACCTTGGCCACCAAAAAAAGTGAAAAAATAAACTGTGTGGTTAGATAAATATCTGAGCATGACCATTTGCTCCTGATACAACTCAACCATCTGTAGGCCCACACTGACTTTAATGTGATCCACTGGACCCAGGAGAGACAGACGGAGGAAAGTGAGGGAGGGAGAGAGAGAGAGAGAGAGAGAGAGAGAGAGAGAGAAGATTGGTGATATAACTCCCTAGATTATTTCAGTTTTATTTGCTTTGCCCGGGGAAAAAAATGTGCCGCCTAATACAAAAACAGCAAAAAAACAAAAAAATCAATAAAAGGACAAATCCAATCATGGGACAGTAATGGCCTGATTCTTGCCCCCATCTCCTTCTGAACACACACAGACACATTCCTTATACCTTACGACCTTTTCTTTTTAATATTTAAGCTATTATTTCAGAAAGGTCAGATTTACGTCCATGCTCTTGCCTTTGTCTCCCTTTAATATTTTTCATTTAATCTTCCTTATTGGTCACAGATGGCCATTTGCAACAGGAGCAATAGCCAAGACTCACATGGAGATCTCCCCACTCCTGGTGTAGTTTGCCAGCTGAACGGTGGGCTTTTAGAGCCTGTCTAATCCACACTGGTGGAGTCCTGCTTAACAAGGCAAACCCGATGAGTCCAACCACCTGAGGGTCTAGGCCTCCACTGATACAGCTCAATGACAGTCATGAGCTTCAGGAGCCAGAAGCTGGCCAAATGTGCATATACATATACATATATATATATATATATATATATATATGTATATATGTATACAGGATAAGAGATGGGCGTGTCTATATGATGTACACATTATCGTTACACCAAAATTTTCATGACTCCCAGGATATACATTGATTGACCAATAGATCAGGGATGTCAAACATATGGGACCTGTCCAATAAAGATTCTGATCTGGCATATCAAATAAATGTTACAATCGTCTTGTTGCCTATAATCGAACTGAAAGTCATGAAAGACCGGCTAGTCTCTGTTAATCCACTAGGGGGAAAAATAGAGAACCAAACTCTACCGCTCAAAATGTTCAAATGATGTCATTCTTCATTAGCAAGCTAAAAATGTGATCATGTGTCCATGTCATGTTCCAGAAGAACCAGTTTAGGGGTTTCACAAAACAAGGTTGAATACTTATGCAATCGCAACTGAAACAATTTTGCAAACTATCAAACATACCAATCATCAGAACAAGTAAAAATTGAGATCTCAGTGACTCTGACCGTGGAATGGTTGTTCATGCCACACGGGCTGGTTTCATTATTTCAGAAACTGCTGATCTCCTGTGATCTTCACACATACACAAAAAAAGTCTCTAGAGTTTACACAGGGTGGTGTGAAAAACAAAACAAAAAAACACATCAGAGGAGGCTACGGTAATTCAAATACCACTCTTTACAACTGTGGTGAGCAGAAAAGCATCTCAGAATGCACAACAAGGAGAAACCTTGTGGCAGATGGGCTACAACAGCAGATCACACTGGGTCAGCTAAAAATAGGAATCTGAGGCTACAGTGGGCACAGGATCAGCAAAAATGGGCAGTTGAAGACTGGAAAAATGTCAGCTGGTCTTTTATGCTTTACCACATAGGTCTTTTACCAAATTGAGGCTCTGTGCTGTGAAATTTTTTTTAAATAAATTATATATATA
>JANDJT010000092.1:20273377-20284173 GCA_024331685.1 Stegophilus panzeri | reverse complement strand
TGTTAAGATCTCTGTGTTTAGATCTTTATGTTTACATCTCTGTGTTAAGATCTCTGTGTTTAGATCTTTATATTTACATCTCTGTGTTAAGATCCCTGTGTTTACATCTTTATGTTTACATCTCTGTGTTAAGATCCCTGTGTTTAGATCTTTATATTTACATCTCTGTGCTTAGATCTTTATGGTTTCATCCATGTGTTTACATCTTTAGGTTTACATCTCTATGCTTAAAAAAAGATCCTCAATACTAGATATTGATCCTGAAGGAAATTTGTTTCTTCGCATATCCCAACCTGTTTGTAGGTGGGACTTGAGCTCAGGGTGAGCCATCACACGGCACCCCTGGAGCTGACAGGGCTAAACGTCTTGCTCAAGGACCCAACAGAGGCTGTGCAGTTGAACCTGAATTTGAATCCCGGACCTTGTGGTCAAGAGCCCAAAGCTCCACCCACTAAGCTACACTGTCCCTGAATTGGCTCTTGGTTTACCTCTCTAAATTCTTCTTGTATTATGATCATTTCTTTAGATTAGGTTTTAATATTTTAATGTACTATTGACTTTGGTCAGACAGACGAGGGTTTAGTTTAGGGTTTAGTGCTCTGTCATGGTTACTACAGCTGTGCCTGATGCTGTGCCTGATGCTGTTCCTGATGCTGTGCCTGATGCTGTGCCTGATGCTGTGCCTGATACTGTGCCTGATGCTGTTCCTGATGATGTGCCTGATGCTGTTCCTGATGATGTGCCTGATGCTGTGCCTGATGCTGTTCCTGATGCTGTACCTGAAGCCGTGACTGTTTAAAAGCAGCTCAGTTGTGGTGTGCACTGTGCTGTAAAGCTGAGTTTAAAATAAATGAATGATTTAAATAAATGTGATGCCCTGTATCAGAAATGCTGTCCATGCTGAGAACATTCCTAATCCAGGTAGAAGGTCAAACTGTAAACCAGCCTACTGTAGGTGAAGCAGGTCAGCTCTCCATACTGATAGAAAGCAATGGGCCTGTGATGCTGCCTCGTCTCTCTCTGCTCTTCATGCGAGATATGGTGCTGTAACAGCTCTTGCCCAGCAGAACGGCTGACCTATGCTGTTTTTATATTGCTATTTAATGAGAAGGAAGACGCTCGCAAGCAAGATACCCTCTTCCCTCCGTTTCTCTGGATGCAAAAGCTGATGCCGGGATTTTAATCTCTTTTTTTCCCCCCTTTTTAGAGAGCCAAGATGAGAATTTCGAGCAGGTGAACTCAGACGCCCGACTGGGATGAATATGAAAATTTCTTCATGACGAGAGAGGCACGCACTATAAACAAAAAACCTCCGTGCATTCCACAAAGGAGCGACGGCTCTCTGCTCCCTGATTACCTTTGCGTCCAAGTGAAAAGCATCAGGAAAGAAATTGATAAATCATCATACAGAACCGGTTACTTAAAATGGAAATATATTGCTGTGAAGGCAAAGAGGGGTTTAAATACAAACGGGTGGAAGTCACAGCTCCTGCCCTCAGGGACAAAGAAAACAGAGTGGTTTCTCCTTGTCCGTTCCTGGCAGACTTTTAAAGTCACTGTATTCAATATATATTAAAATGAAACTCAGAAAAGGTTACCCAGGGCTCGAAGCAGGGACGACGTATATTTTCTGCAAATAACCACATTTGTACCAGGGATGACATTTATATTATATTTATACTGTAGAGTTTAAATATACAGTGCTTTGCAAGAAAGGCCAACCCCCCCCGCAAAAAAAAGAAAAAAAGAAAAAAGAAAGAAAGAAAAAAAAAAAGACCTCATTTAGAATAAAGTCGTTCTCCCAAAGGTACAGCAGCACGAGGAAAAATCTTTTTATATTGATTCTAATTCAATATAAACGTCCAAACTCCCTACTTTATTGGCTGCCATGCACAAGCCTGTACAACTATATCATTATGCTTTCCACCAGCTCTTTTTTCCTAACGTACTGGCGCCTTTGTGAACCAAAAATCTCAAAATGCAGATTGCTACAATCTTTTATTCTGTCCTTCTGAAAGGAAAAAAAAATCGCACCAGGCCTACAAAGATTTCTTGCAAGTACCCATAAAAACACAATACATATATCACAGACAGATTTCAGCTTTGATTCTACATTCCTGTCTTCAAATACTGCATTTTCTTTAGGTTATGTTTGAACATTGCATCTTGAATACCTTGTTTATGGATTGACAATATCATTGTTGAAATAAAACCCAAGACAATATGTCTGTCATACTGTGTTTGCGTAGACATTTCCAATGTGTCGGCCCCAGTAGGCTACTGGAAACTTCTATTTAATATGACTTGATTATAAAGTACGATAAAAGAAACATTCAGTACTGTTTAATGTTTTTTTTTTTCCGGACTCTGGGTCTAGATGTCTAGATATACGTGTCAGACGTCCAATTATCACTGTCAGTTAAACGGTGTGCTCCAATCGGAAGGCAGTATGCTAGATATGATGATGATGATGATGAGTCTTTATTGTTCACATATACATTACAGCACAGTGAAATGCTTTTTTTTTTTGCATATCCCAGCATGTTAGGAGGTTGGGGCCTATGGTGCCACTGGAGCAGAGAGGGTTAAGGGCCTTACTCAAGGGCCCAACAGTGGCAGCTTGACAGTGCTGGGGCTTGAACTCCTGACCTTCTGATCGGTAACCCAGAGCCTTAACTACAGTAGGTCTTCTGTGGGATTGGACCAGATGGGCTAGCCTTCATTCCCCACATGTATCAATGAGCCTTAGGCGCCCATGACCATGGCTCCAGTTCACCGGTTGTCCTTCCTTATACCAATTTTGCTAGGTATTAACCACTGCATCCCATGAACACCCCACAAGACCTGCTGTTTTGGAGATGCTCTGACCCAGTCGTCTAGCCATCACAATCTGGTCCTTGTCAAAGTCACTCAGATCTGTACACTTGCCCATTTTGAGTAGTATGAGCGTCATATAGCATAAACCTGGCTTTAGGCACATAACCGATTCCATCTGGACCCTAACAAACTCACCAATAATCTTACAAAATAATATTTAATTTGCAAGTACATATCCTAATGCAGTGCTTGAAAGTTTGTGAACCCTTTAGAATGTTCTGTATATGTGCATAAATATGACCTAAAACATCATCAGATTTTCACACAAGTCCTAAACGTAGATGAAGAGAACCCAAATAAACAAATGAGATGAAAATATTATACTTGGTCATTTATTTATTGAGGAAAATGCTCCAATATTTCATATCTGTGAGAGGCAAAAGTATGTGAACCTCTGCTTTCAGTATCTGGTGTGATCCTCTTGTGCAGCAATAACTGTAACTAAACGTTTCTGGGTAACTGTTGATCAGTCCTGCACATCGACTCGGAGGAATTTTATCCCATTCCTCAGTACAGAACAGCTTCAACTCTGGGATGTTGGTGGGTTTCCTCACATGAACTGCTTGCTTCAGGTCCTTCCACAACATCTCTATTGGATTAAGGTCAGGACTTTGACTTGGCCATTCCAAAACATTAACTTTATTCTTCTTTAAACATTCTTTGGTAGAACGACTCGTGTGTTTAGGGTTGTTGTCTTGCTGCATGACCCACTTTCTCATCAGATTCAGTTCATAGACAGATGTCCTGATATTTTCCTTCAGAAATCGCTGCATACTTCAGATTCATTGTTCCATCAATGATGGCAAGCCATCCTGGTCCAGATACAGCAAAAAAGAGGCCCAAACCATGAGACTACCACCAGCAGGTTTCACAGATGGGAGAAGGTTCTTATGCTGGAATGCAGTGTTTTCCTTTCTCCAAACATAACGTCTAATTTAAACCAAAAATTCTATTTGGTCTCATCCATCCACAAAAAATCCAATGGCCTTCTGGCTTGCTCATGTGATCTGCAAACTGCAGACAGGGAGCAGTGTTCTTTTTGGAGAAGAGCAGTGGTTTTCTCCTTGCATCCTTGCCATGCACATCATTGTTGTTCAGTGTTCTCCTGATGGTGGACTCATGAACATTAACATTAGCCAATGGGAGAGAGGACTTTTGTTGCTTAGAAGTTACCCTGGGTTCCTTTGTGACCTCGTGGACTATTACACGTCTTGCTCTTGTTGACCTTTGTTGGTCAACACTCCTGGGAAGGGTAACAATGGTTTTAAATTTCTTCCATTTGTACACAATCTGTCTTACTGTGGATTGGTGGAGTCCAAACTCTTTAGAGATGGTTTTGTAACCTTTTCCAGCCTGATGAACATCAACAACTCTTTTTCTGAGGTCCTCAAAAATCTCCTTTGTTCATGCCATGATACACCTCCACAAACATGTTGTGAAGATCAGACTTTGATAGATCCCTTTTCTTTAAATAAAACAGAGCGCTCACTCACTCACACCTGATCATCATCCCCTTGATTGAAAACACCTGACTCTAATTTCACCTTCAAATTAACTGCTAATCCTAGAGGTCACATACTTTTTGCCACTCACAGATATGTAATATTGGATCATTTCCCTCAATAAATAAATGACCAAGTATAATATTTTTGTCTCATTTGTTTATTTGGGTTCTCTTTATCATCTTCTGGGACTTGTGTGAAAATCTGATGATGTTTTAACTCATATTTATGCACATATATAGAAAATTCGAAAGTGTTCACAAACTTTCTAGTACCGCTGTATGTATAGAGAATCTCCAGTGATTGTACTAACATTACAATGTCGGCTACGCTGGAAAAAAGTGGTCTCTGATGCTCAAATACACTCCTACGACTCCATATTAACCAAAACAAATCACGCATTCAGGGCTTTAATCTCTTCAAACAAATATTTAATCATGAGCACCCAGCATTCGTGAGCAATTCTGCCTATGTGTCTCTAGATTTTTATTTATTTATTTTTTTTAAGTAATCAGTTGAATTTGAAATGTGCAGCTTTCTCTCTGGGTAATCTGCCCAACCTGGCGGATTGCAAAACGCTGCCAAGGTGGAGGAATACGGCTAACGGAAAAGGTCCAAGTCAACTCTATATGGCTGTGTTGATGAGCCTCAAATAAATATGATTTCATTCTCCTTTGAGAATAAAGCTTCGGGATTTATAGAAGATATCACGTGGGAATAATTTCATCACACAGTACTCTGTGGTGACATCAAGGGACAGTTAAAAACCTCAGTTTTATGAAGATGTCATTACTGTTCTGCTTATAAATCCCAATCAACCCTATCAACATGGCTACCGGACGGGACTTAATCTTTGACGTCAAATCGAAGGGTGCTTTCACACATGTTAGTCCATAGAGGAAATTTGAAATTGGAAATTCGTGATTTGGTTTCACCAATAAAAACTCTGTATGTGTACAACCTTAAGGGTGCAGTGTTTCGTCTGTGTGAATGGACCCCTGGTGTGTTCTCCCCCTCGGTGCGGTTCTTTAGGCAGGTGAGAACACACTTGAGCGTGGACCAAAACAACCAGTCCAAGAGAGTCTGTGCGAGAAAGTCTCAAATCATTTCCAAGTGAACTCCAGCGCAGCCTGAAAGCGATTCGACTCTGAATCGACTCAATTGCAGGAAGTGAATCAAACGTGCCTTTTGGTTTAGAGATGCGAGCTGCTAAACTGAGCCGAGCTACAGCACTGCAGACATGCATGTGAAAACATTTTGGAGATTTGGACTCAGAAAATAAACTGGATGGGATGCAAAAAAAAAGTTTCAAACTAGTAATTATTATAATTATCAATTAGTTTATTTTACGGCTCTGTGCTCTCGAGACTCTGTTTTAGCTAATGTAGCAGGTAGAAAATTACAACCTAAATCGTGCCCATGTTAGGTATGTAGGTATTTCTAATTAAATTTGGCTCATAAAATAATAAGTAGCCTGTTAATATTTTTGGATCAAAAAACAGCTTGTTTATCCTGGGCTGCTTCCAGTTTGCTTCTCTCTCTCTCTCTCTCTCTCTCTCTCTCTCTCTCTCTCAGGGTGTTGAATAATTTATAAGCAGTACGTTTCAGCTTGTGCAACAACGTATACAGCAACGTAAACAGTGGGTGATGTTTTTTCTGATGGCTTAAGTGAGAGTATTGGGTTTGTGTTACCTCATTTAGAATGATTGTGTGTGTGTGTGTGTGTGTGTGTGTGTATGTGTGTGTGTGTGTGTGTGTGATGTGAGGGAGTTAGCCGCCATGTACTCACCGTGACACTGTACTGGGATACTGAGATGTTGCTGGGGTGGACGCTCAACCTGACACACTGCTTGATGTCCGAGGTGAAGCGACGTGGTTCAGATGACCTCTCACACTTCTCCTTTCTGGTGCACCTGTGTGAGAGAGAGAAAAAACCCAACAGATTTAAATATTTATATTTCTGATGTATATTTTAGGAATGCCCCAAGTACCGGTATTAGGGCCGATACAGGATTCGTATCAGGTTGATGTATTTTATGTCTGCGTTAACTGGCAGGACGTGGATCTTGGACATAAAAATAGCACAAAAAACACAGTGTATTCTCCCCTAAAGTCTTGTATAACTTGGAGACAGAAGCTTGCAGAATGTGGGCTTAGTTACTGTGAGAATATCAGTAGTGCGTATCGTCAAATACTCAGTATCGTATCAAAAATTTTAAAAAATGAATGAGCAGATTCATTACTAGGTGATCTTGGCTGTTTATTCCATCAATGTGGCAATGCTTTTTAAAGCCTCTTTATGGAACTACAGCCAGCTCAGGAGGTTGAACAGATACACCATGAGCTTTGTAGCTTTCTTATACATACAGCCTCATTCATCCTGAGCTGGTCCTCTACAGCTCTGGAGCTCAAAGCCTCTGAGATGTTTCTCAGAGTCAAACACGAATAAGTCATAAACTTTTCGCAGGTAATTTAATTTCCCAAAACCACACCCACAAACGGTATTAAATGGAAATGAGAATGTATAGACCGACCTTGTACAATTCCCAAGACATTATTATTTCCTGGGAAGGCTCATGAACATACTGTAAGTTGATACTTTCCAGGGAAAAGCAAGCTGACATCTTTAGAGGATTCTGCAGCTGAATCATTTCTAAAGAGTAATGAAGTCATCGATTCATTCACACTATCATTATCCTGGTCAAGGGTGAGGGTGGATCCGGAGTCTGTCCCGGGAACACTGGGAGCGAGGAAGGAATACTTCCTGAATTGGAATGGTGTTGTGTTATGATAGAAATCAGTTTAAACTCTTTAAAACAAGCGCAGTGTGTATAAAACCAGAATCATCCATGTATCTATCCATTTTCTGTACCGCTTATCTTATACAAGGTCACGGGGAGCCTGGAGCCTTTCCCAGGGGACTCGGGGAACAAGGCAGGGGACATTCTGGACAGGGTGCCATCTCATAGCATGGCACAATCACACACATTTACACACTACAGACAATTTAGAGATGCCAATCAACCTATAGTGCATGTCTTTGGACTGGGGGAGGAAACCGGAGTACCTGGAGGAAACCCCAAAGCGGGGAGAACATGCAAACTTGGTGCACACCGGGCGGAGGCAGGACTCGAACCCCCAATCCTGGAGGTGTGAGGCAAACGTGCTAATCATAGTTGTTATTATAACATATACGTATATGAATCTCGCTTCATGCACATGCATAAATTTGGATCATATTACGTGTAACGTGAACGTAAATGGAGACTGTATATAGAGCATCCACTTTAGGATATCGGTAAGCAGTTTATTCGGAATCCGCAATGCGGACGAATTCGTTCCGATTGGATGCAGACACAGCTTTTGATCGAATGAATATTCAAAACCCGAATAGAAACCAGGGAAGAAGGAAAATCCCAAACGGATCTCTAGTGCTGTAGAGTTCTGTAGAGTGTGTACAGAAGAAGCAGAAATTCTTCTCTTCTTCTCAAACCCTCACTGCCTGCCACTCAAGACTCTGCCCGCTTAATCCTCATCGACTTATACAAACTTCCGTAGCAATTAAGTCCAAATCAGTGTAGAGCAGGGCTGCATGCTGAGGAGAGAGAAAGCCATTTTATAACCGGGGCTGTTTGGGAAAGTGCTTCAGTCAAAGCTTTTCATGTGCCAGAAAGAGATGATAAAAAAAAAAAAAACAACTGAGAAAGAGGTAGAGAGGTACAGAGAGATAGAGAGAGAGAGAGAGGTACAGAGAGAGAGAGAGAGAGAGTGTTAGATGTGTGTATTGTAAAGTTAAGCAGCCTAGCGCAAAGAACTCTGCAGGCAGAATAGAAAGGAGTGCAGTAATCTACTCGCAATGAAAGCAAAGGGATGGAGGAGATTTAAGAGGCAACAATCGTTCCTCGTTCTCTCAGCCCTCGCTCTAAGCAGGTCTGAAAAGGTTTTTAATCAGAACGCCTCCCTTTGTAGCGCCAATCACTCGGTTTGTTCCCCATTCTGTGGCTGATTCAATAAACCACCCAGGTACAATGCGTTCAGAGTTCAGCCAAAAAAAAAAAAAAAAAGAACAAAAAAAGAGAAACTCAATCTAAATGTAAAGTTTACAATAAGCAAAAGAGAATATTACAGGAATGTGCATGGGGAAAAAATCATGTGATAAGTTTTTCACACGTGTGAGGGATATGTGATCGCATGTGAAAAACATGAGAAAGTGTGACATGTGAACTCAAGCAAACTGTGTAAGTAAAAACACTTCCCCCGCATGTAAAAAGTTAGCCCGTAAAAGTCAACGAATCGTGTAAAAGTGAATCGTTTTTAAAAAAAAAAACATAAGCCATGTTCACTAAAGTGGCACGTGAAAATCAACGAATCATTTGATAAAAAAAAAAACAAACAAACAAAAAAAAAAAACCAGGTGAAAAATAAGAAGCTACACTACACGTGAAAAATGAACAGATGAAAATAAATCAATCGTGTGGATTAAAAAAAAAAAAAAATCACATGGACAAATAAATCCATCCATCTTCTATACCGCTTATCCTTCAGGGTTGTGGGGAACCTGAAACGTATCCCAGGGAGCATGGGGCACAGGGCGGGGTGCACCCTGGACAGGGCGCCAATCCATCGCAGGGCACAATCACATACACACCTACACACCCATTCATACACTACGGACACTTTGGACATGCCAATCAGCCTACCCTACATGTCTTTGGACTGGGGAGGAAACCAGAGTACTAAGAGGAAACCCCCACAGCACAGGGAGAACATGCAAACTCCACACACACACACACACACACACACACACACACACACAGGGCAGGAATCGAACCCCCAACCCTGGAGGTGTGAGGCGAACATGAAAACATCCCACATGAAAATGAATGAATCGTGAAAAAAACATCACACGTGAAAATCAACAAACTGCATCAAAAATCACACGTGAACAATCAGTGCAAGTAACAGGGTAAAAAAAAAAAGAATCTTGTGAAAAAACATATAAAAATAAACTCACTTCATCATGTGTACAAATCACACGTGAAAAAAAGTGCACACGCACTACAGGTGAAAAATGTGTAAAACATCACGTAAAGAGTCTAAAACCATGTGAAACGTGTCATTGTTCATGTGACTTTTCTGTAAGTGGGGTCTAGCAAAGACCAGTGAGAATAAACGTGTATAAGTGTTTAATAAAAGATATATAAGAGTGTTCTATGTGTGTGTGTGTGTGTGTGTGTGTGTGTGTGTGTGTGTTCAGTGTTGTCAGACGAAGCTCTGCAAAGAATATAACGAGCTTTCCCAACACAAATGCTTCGGTAACCCCCGAAGTTGATTTTTTCCTATAACAGGACATCCTGAAGTGTTTTATTACACGTGCCGGGATACATCTGTACTGAGTTTCAAAAGCATTACTCTCTATCACCAACAGGGGGCATGACGTGCCGTGTGTCTGTGTGTGTGTGTGTGACGGATCTGAGCTCCAGTGATGCAGGGAAATGAACTCACAGCGAGTGTGTGTGTGTGTGTGTGTGTGTGTGTGTGTGTGTGTGTGTGTGTGAGAGAGAGATGTCTCCTTCAGGGGCGGGGTTAAGAGCACTTTTATTTAACAGTGCTGCTTTTACAGATAATAAACAAGCGCCCGGGCAATGCCCTGAGAGTGGTGTAAAAACATGTTTATGATCCATCTCACAGCAGGACACACCTGTGATATCAATCAGATCAGGAGAATGAAGTGTGTGTGTGTGTGTGTGTGTGTGTGTGTGTGTGTGTGTGCGTTGAGTAGACTGAGTAGAGAATTGGGTAGAGCTGTATATAAATTATATACAGTATAAGTACAGAGTAAAACATGATTATTAGCAAAGCAGAACTGCAATTTGTTTCTTGTTATGTGAAACCTTTTGTTTCGATGACGTATAAATGATCAGTAATTGTTGCAAAAACTGAAAGAGAGATGTAGGAAACATGCTTGACATGCATTTCCACTGTCCATAAGGAATAAAACACTCGGGATGTGCCGTCATAGGAAAATAACCAACATCGTGTTACTGTTATTACCCCGAAGTTGATTATTTTCTAATAACAGGACATCCTGAAGTGTTTTATTACACCTATACTACAGAAATCTGGCAACACGAACAATTTCCTATTGATTAAAATAACAATATGTAAGTTTTATCCGTTTATAGTTACTTTTAATGTGTGGAATGCCCGTGAGACAAGCGCCTGTTATCACTTAGGTTATAGCAGCTATAAAAACAGCCGTTCCCTCACCAGTCTCTCTCTCTATCTCTCTCTCTCTATATATATATCTCTCAATCTCTCTCTCTCGACGTTAATAACAAACAAAAAAACAACAACAAAAAAAAAAACACAGCTTGTCATGTTACAGAGAAACCATACAGCAGAAAAAAACATATT
>JANDJT010000092.1:20260494-20270777 GCA_024331685.1 Stegophilus panzeri | reverse complement strand
CATCCATCCATCCATCCATCCATCTATTCATCCATCTATCCATCTATCCATCCATCCATCCATACGTCTGTCCATCCATCTATTCATCTAACCATCCATCCATCCATCCATCCATCCATCCATCTATCCATCTATCCATCCATCCATCCATCCATCCATTTTCTGTACACGGGGTCACAGGGGAGCCTGGAGCTTATCCCAGGGAGCTCGGGACACAAGAGGATGGACACCCTGGATGGGGTGCCGACCCATCATCCCACACACACTCTGGACGGGGTGCCGACCCATCATCCCACACACACTCTGGACGGGGTGCCGACCCATCATCCCACACACACTCACACACCCGTTCACACACTACGGACAATTTGGAAATGCCAATCAGCCTACAATGCATGTCTCTGGACAGGGAGAGGAAACTACCTGGAGGAAACCTCCGAAGCACCCCCCCCGAAGCAAGCACACACCGCACACACAGGTCAGAGGCAGGAATCGAATCCACAACCCCATAGGTGCGAGGTAAGCGTGATAAACACTAAGTCACCATGCTCCCTACTGGAGACTCACGTTTATTTTTTTATCTGTTTATGTCTTCCATAAAAAGTCTCTGTTTAATGTCTTACCATAGAAATGACATATTTGAACGAGTGCAAGAATATAAACCTGTGATTTGTAGCTGCACTACTGTCAGAATTCAACAGCGCTGTCATAGTGACAGAAAAAAACAAAACAAAAACAAACTTACACAGTACTTGAAAAGTATCACAGTGATGTTTTGCTAGCAAACAGCAAAGTGGCAGCATGAAAAGGATAAACATGCTAATGTTGCTAATAATGAATGCAAGTTGGTTGTTAGCTCGAGTCCATATTGTGTGCTTAATGCATTAATGCATTAACATTTAGCACCTACAGTTACAGCTACAGCAAATGAAATACGATACTCCTGATCATATTGATTGTGATATCGATATGATATTGAATTGTCTAGCCCTGGTTGAAAAAGCAGGTGCTAGTAGATGCCAGTCTTGTGCTCTTTGAAAAGTAAACACGAAGTTTTTCTAGGTATGATGACTGAGAGAAGGTACTGCGGTACATTTCAAATTCGGTAAAGACCGTGTTTAAGTATTTACTACAGTCTAAGAGTGTCTTCAGATTCACCTCTGCTGCGTACTGTAAACGTTCCCCTGGCAAAGTGTGATACTCTTACGAGATCAGAGCACAACAGCGCAGTAAGACCTGTTGTGAGAAATGGAAAAGAGACAGAAAGTCCCTCTCCACCAGCCACAAGGGACACGAGAGGCTTTTGAAATGCAGCGGCCTATTCAGGCACGAAGCCGCCATGGGAGATAAATGGAAAGAGAATGAGAGAGAGATGGAGGAAGTGAGAGAGAGAGAGAGAGAGAGAGAGAGAGAGAATAAGATAGAATGTGCATCGCATGTTTATATGTAGCACTAAAGACAAACTACAGCTACTCTGATCACAAGTCCTAATAGTGTGATGGTGTAAGAGAAGACCACTGTGCATGACAAAATCAGTGCTAGAAGCTCATCCATACACAAAAATCATGTTTTTATTAAGAGTTAAAAAGCACCTGGGGATCGTAATTAACATCTTACATCTTAACATCACAAAAACGTCCTTACAGTGTATAACCTGTGGTAGCTCAGTGGTTAAGACATTGGGCTACTGATTAGTCATGAGCGTCATGAGTTCAAGCTACTACTGTTGGGCCCTTGAGCAAGGCCCTTAACCCTCAACTGCTCAGTTGTGTAAGTGAGATCAAATGTAAGTCGGATAAGAGCATCTGCCAAATGCCATAAAAAAAATGAAATATGCATATGCAAATATCATAATTCCAAACCTTTCCCTCACCACATGAATGTATAAAGGTATAATCACAGTACTCAATTCTGATTGGTTAGAAGGTGCTGATTAATGTGTTCTACAAATAGCAGCTCCGGTCCCTCCAGGATTTAGCGATTTTGCGTCCGCAGAAATGAACGCAAAATCAAGCGAACGCCGCAATATTCGGAGGAGCTCGCAATTGCTCAAAACGGTCGCGGATTTTCCGTAGATTCGGGCCGAGGTGCGTCACGTGATGTCATCACGACGCGCATTCAGCCAAAGTCCTCTTCGATTCATCACAGTCTGTACATCACAGAACATGAGTACAGCTAAAAGGTGTCGTTTACCAACAAACATTGAACAATTTAGTGCAATTGCGATTTCGCCGATTCAAACCGTTTATTTAACATTTATGGAAGGAGTCTCCAGTGTCAGTCAGAGCTTTGTGCCAGTCAGTTTTAAAGCTGTAATGTTAAGCTTTCCGACTCTTCGGGCTGTTTTGTTTTTTGTTTATGTTTTTGAGAGAGAGAGGGAGAGAGACAGAGAGAGTGAGATGCTATGATGTAAAGGATAACAAGGACCAACTTGTCTATGCAACTATAAACAGATAAAAAGTATGAAGTGTTCTTCTTTTATTGTGAAACTTTGCTAGAGAGTGTTACACCACAACGAAAACAGACAAGACTGAAAGAGTGCTAACATCCATAATTATCCATCCATAGTTTTTTTTTTTTTTTTCTTCTTAAAGTAACCTCACAACTCAGGGTTGCCCTTTCACAAAATATTCCACATGAACCCTTTCCACGTAAAACCATTAACCATTACAACAACCATTAATGAACCCTAAGTCCCAAGAGTGTAACTCTATTGATCATGTCTTAACCTTGAGGTAGTAGGTACTTGAGGTAGTGAGCACACACAGTGAACATGAAGTTTGGGCTAGCTTGAAGTTAGCAGATGCTACATGGATCACAGGTTGTGTAAAAAAAAAAAGAGTGAAAATATCAGCAACTAAAAAGTATTACTGAAATAAACATAAATGAATGAAAACGAATCTAAAAACTTTAGGATTTATGATAAAATGATGCGACTAATTTTCAGCAACTACGCTAGCAAAATAAAAAAAGGTTCCAAATAGCAGCATAAAGGACTCTTTAGGTTTTTCTTCTAGAAAAAGGTTCCAAGTAGAAGCTCTAGAACCGTTACGAGAATATAATCCTACTAAAGAACACTGTATCACAATCTCCGCTAAAAATATCAGGACCATTGTGTCTGACCAATCCATTATCAGCACTACTGTGAATGAGCTACGCTAATGAAACGTCCCTGTTCGGTACTTTGGTACTTTGGCCAAAAAAAAAAAAAAAAAAAAAGTGGGTACATATTTATTATAGTCTGTTCTGATGGAGAGAAAGATGAAAATGTTGAATCGCAGATTTATTACCGTACCGTGACCAGTCACGCTGCGACTGGAAAATATATATTTAAATGAATAATAATAATAATCTCTCAGCACTGGATGTGGCATGATTAAATCATGATGTATTGCTCCCCTTTAAAAAAAAAAAAAGAAAAGAAAAGGAATTTTCTCTCCGCAGTGAAATCGTTAGTCAGTGCAGTGACATCAATTACCCCCCAAAAAAAGACCTTGTCATTACTGACATTTCTATATTATTGAGATACAGACATATATAATATTCAGCAAAGTGCAGCAAAAAAAAAAGAGAGAGAGAGATAAAGTGAGAAGAAGCGAGGTTTAAATTTAGATGCACTCTGAGACAAACTCTGTGAGAGAGGAGGGAGGACGAGCCAGGCTGTCGTCATTAAGCCGAGAAGTGAGAAAGGGAGTTAAAGTGGGACGGAACGAGGACAAAGAGGAAAGAAAAGTGTCAAGATTCGTTTAAGTGTGTGTGTGTGTGTGTGAGAGAGAGAGATAGGGAGAGCAGTGGGATGCTGGAGAGTCTGGGAAAGTCATTACCCAGTCCAGTGGCTCTGACCCGGTTCTTCCCCGCCTGGTGGGGTTCACCCTCAGGGCTGCTGCTCTCCATGCTGCCGCTAACAGCAGCCGGGCGGAAAATTACTGAGGGGCACCCCAAGAATGACAAACAAACATGCAAACACACACACACACACACACACACACACACACACACGGTGATCACCTGCAAACCTGCGCTTACTCAACCCACTTTCAATACAGGAATTGAATCAGGAAGTGTTTACAGTACATTCTGAAATATACTGTACCACGATGAGACCGAATACACTTCCTAAGGGATTGTGTAGGGAAACGGTGTGTATGGTACCGTAGTAGGAAATTACTGCCATTTTTCCTCTTAAATCTTCAGTAAAGTAACATTCATTCCTTCATTTATATTCAGTAAGAGTTTTATCCTGGAAAGGGTAGAAGTGGATGCGAAGCCAATCCTGTGAATACTGGGCATTGAGGCAGTAAAACACCTTGGATTTGACGCCAGAGCTCCATGCACACACACACACACACACACACACACGCACACACTCATTCACACCTAGGAGCAACTTAGTGTCACTGATCTGTCTACTGGCATGGATTTCGGGGTGGGAGGAATCCTGAGAACCAGGAGAAAACCCACACAAACACAAGGAGAGCATGCGTAACTCCATAAAGATAAATAAACCCGAGCTTTATCGTTATTCTGAGCCATTAAGTATACAGTAGAACAAAATAGCATTCTCCAAGGAACCCTGGAGCTAGAGCTGGAGCTGGAGCAAGTATCAAGGTGAGCATCCTGAACAAAATAGAACTTTGAAGCTGCAAATTTAAGTAAATAATCCTGAACAATACCAGTATGGTTTGCAGATAAAGTCCTGGGTTGTGGTGAGAACGCCCCACACCCAAATTCATCCTGACACCATAAAGCTCCCCTTCTACTAGAAGCGATGTCAACCCCCCCCCACAAAAAAAAAAAAAACCTCAGAGCACAATTTCAGAAACTGTCAACTCCACCTCAGACAAGTTGCTTCATCTCAGCTTCACATCCATGTCACCATCCCAGCGACACCCCCCCTCCTCCTCCTCCTTCACTGTGCCTGGGGACACGGTATATATTAAACGGTTTATCTGCTTCTTCCAACACCACATCCCCTGTAGATGTGATCAAAGACCGAACATATTAAAGCCCCCATCTGTCAGCAGGACTGCCTGCCGGCCCATGTGCGTCGCCCGGAGGTGCATATATTACTGTGTTTTCAAATGATCCGGAGTGATACGGCATGCAGATGTAATACAGATCTTAGCAACAACAACAAAAAAATAGAGCTGAGCTGAGCTGGTAGCTTGCTGATTTGGATCCAAACCTAAAAAGTTAAATGAGGAAGGAAAGGAAGATATCAGCACAGCAGGCTGCTATCAGTTAGCATTGCCAGCTATGTCTGGTGAGGTATTTGAGGATAAGGTATTTGAGTTATTTGTAAATTTGAGTTGTTACTATTGAGTTCTTTATATTATGTGCATTATTTGCATTATTTGAGCTACTTAAGTAATTACTTTATGTAGTTTGAGTTATTTGATGTATTTGAGTTATTTGAGTTATTTGAGTTATTTGTATGATTTGAGACATTTGAGTTATTAGCATTGAGCTATTTGTATGATTTGAGTTATTTGTTTTATGTTCATTATTTGCATTATTTGAGTTACTTAAATGATTACTTGACATATTTGAGTTATTTGGAATATTTGAGCTATTAGCATTGAGCTATTTGTATGATTTGAGTCATTTATTTTATTAGCATTGAGTTATTTGAGTTATTTGTATTATGTTCATTATTTGCATTATTTTAGATACTTAAATGATTACTTGACATATTTGAGTTATTTGGAATATTTGAGTTATTAACATTGAGTTATTTGTAAGATATGATTTATTAGCATTGAGTTATTTGTAAGATATGATTTATTAGCATTGAGTTATTTGTAAGATATGATTTATTAGCATTGAGTTATTTGAATCACATGCCTTACATGCATTATTTAAGTTGCTTAAGTCATTTGACTTATTTGACTCATTTCATTCATTTAGGATGAACTCAAATCTTTTCTGCTGCTAACAGTATATAAACACCGCCATATAGCATTGGTTTAGTTATTTGTTTGAAAATGATGTGCAAAACCTTTGTCAGAATAATCCATATAATCTATATATTTAGAATGTTCTTCAAGGATTAAACCACAGTTTAATTGTTGATATGCTGCAGTGGAAGGAGTCTCCAGTGTCAGTGTTTCTTAATAGTTCTGCCAATCGTTTAAATTTGTTATAATGTAAGTAACAAGAAATAATTTGTCTCAGAGACGTTCCAGGACATTAAATGTAACTCTAAACAGATAAAAGGTATTATGTGTTGTTCTTTGATGAATACAAAACATTTCATTACTGATAAAGTCATGTGGAATAAAAGGAATAAAACACCGACCCAGGATGTGCTGTTACAGAGAAATAATCAACGTTGTTGTGGTAAGAGTGGTAATTCTTCATCGCACCACCCCATCGTTGATTATTTTCCAACAACAGCACACCCCTAATTGTTTTATTGCTTAATTAAAAAGCAGCATTGAACTTAGGTGCCACAAATGTACAATCAGTGAGCAGTGAGTTTTACAATCTCAACTTTAAAGTTCATCCTTTCAGCCTTGCACAATGACTCAGCTGTCTCAAAACCACACGAAGCGGCTTGGTAACCCGAGAGAGCGTGACTTTCTAAAGTTAGCATGTTCCCCACCTGCCCTGCACGGCTGATCCGTGAGTCCTTGTAACCCTGAGACATCGATTACAGCACCGACGGGTCACGGCGCGACAAAGGGGGGGGGGATCAATGTTCGGAAAAGCTAAAATTAGAGAGCTGGAAACTCAAAGATCAGCACATGATCTGCTAACAGTGTCCCCTGTGCCAAAATAAGGTGAATTACTATTTCAAAGGCGCATTGTCAGCAGACATATCACTTCCCCCAGGTAGCAATATGAAAAGAATTGGCCTACTTTATGTATCTGAGTGGCGTTTCTCCAAGTTAAATGTGCTCGACACCGGAGATGGGATTAAATTAAACCTTCTCAGGCTCGAACAAGCAGGTGTTTTAAATCTCACCGCGAGCTCTTGCCAAACCATATACCTCCTACAGTGAACAGTTCCCTCAGTAAGGCACACTGCAATTGACCCTTACTGTTCAATACCAGCCCACATGGGGTGGCAGACTAACACTGTGTGAAATCTCTGGGACGTTCTTGTGGGAAAATCAAGCTAGGCTTTATTTGAAATTTTTATTTTTATTGTTTTTATTTTTGCAGTTGTCTCTGTTATGTAAAACAAGATGGCAGGTATTATGGGCTGGTACAATAATAATAAATAAATGTGTTGTAGTGAAGAAGTGTCAGTCATAAACTATTATGTGATTATAATAAAATAATAACATTATTCTTTATTAATTACGTAATATCTTTATAGCACCTTTAATGACTCCAACATACAAATTAAGGAACCCTTTATGGTACAATGTACATATATATATATATATATATATTGTAAGAGTGAAAGGGAAATTATCTGCAGGGTTCTACACAATAGCATTCCTTCACAAAAGGCACAAAGCAAAGAACCTTACTTTTCTAAGAGTATTTTTTAAAAGGGTTTGACTTCAAAACTTCTCTGCAAAGAAACAGTAGGGTTCTATACAGACTACACATCTATTCCTCTTCAAAACAGACAAAGCAAAGAACCTTTTAGGGCACAACTTAGTCCCCTCCCCCCTCTCCCCCCCACCGTGACCCTGACCACGGTAAAGCTCTTCCTGAAGATGGATAAATGATAAATGAAATCCATTCACAATCAATACACAATAAATGTGAACGTGTACCAGGCATGGCAAGCCTATATTCCAGCTGTTATCAGCTGTCTGACGGTTCATCATAAAGCCCTCATTCACAAGTCTGTACATTTTAATTTCCGTTGAAATGAAGAATGACATCTTTTGAGTGATTGAAAAAAAAAAAAAGATATTTTGCGATTTGACAGATGTAGGTCGATGTTCCGGTGATTTGATTGTCTTTCTAGATATTGCACAATGGTCACGCAGTGCACTCACCACCCCATTTAGCTTCCATAGAGTTATTATTGCACCTAGTGGTCAAAAATGGGTACTACAACAAACCCATTAGGGGACAAATCACGCTGCCCCGTGCTCAGGGAAGGAGCAGAGGTTGCCAGATTGAATTACCAGATTGACCTGGTTTAAAAATACTCAGTCGAATACATTTCTGCAAACAAATTCTAAGTGCATACAGAGTGTCAAAATGTGCCTCCCTTTTCCAAAGCCCCATTTTGGCACTACTTTCAGGTCTTTTTTGTTGTTTCTGAGATGTACTTGGGCTGGAACTTTTGCTGGTAACGAAAAAAACGTCTAAAACCGTTGGAGCTGCCGGACTGTACTATATGCTGTATAACTGTATGTTGTCGATTTCCAGCTGCGTATTATGGAGTTACTCTAAAAATTCAGTGTACACTAGCTTATAGCATAAATCAGGTATGACAGCCTATCGACTTCATTTTGTTTGAGGCTATGGCGTTATTAATATTCTGCTGTGTCACGAAAATCTATGGTCATGAGCTGCTAAACTGGCTAAATCCTAAAATATTCAACTTTAAAACCATGACTCAGGTTTAAACATTAAGAGTGAAGGGATTTTTAATGTGAAAAAGGCACAACAACTTCTCTCTTTCTTTTCACCATTCTTAACACTCTCCCTCCCTCCCCTCCCTCGACAGTGTCAGTCTAACCCGTCAAGTTCATGCTCTATCAGTCTGCGACGGGTCACCCCTCTCTCCATCTCTCTTTCTCTCTCCGTCTCTGGGTGCTGGGTGACAGTGGTGTGACAGCAGTGGATAGGATGAGTCGTGTAGCGCTTGCTGCACTGCCACAGATCTCAGTGACAGTTACGAGAGAGGCTGCGACAGTTGCAAGAGAGGCTGCAGTTCCATCCTGACGCCCCCATCACTTTCAGAGCATGTTTCGTTCTTTTAACCCGCTCCCCCCCTACTAACCATTCCCACCATCGCTTTCGCTCTCGCTATCTCCAGCCTACCACCTGTCTCCCAAACACCTGCTCCACCACGTGCTGTGAAAAGTGATTTAGCACTTAAATACGCCTAATCTAAACCACTTAACATTCACATTAACCAAATATACTTGCTAATTACTCTTGAATATGCTAAGTTGTGTAATTTATTTAAAAAAATAAATAAAAAAAAAACGTGTCAAATGTGTTTTGCATATTGAGCTACTTTTATCGACACTTTGAAAGTGCTGAGTGAGAAAGCTTGCATGTGCAAATCAATGCACTGGCAAAAGCGAAAAGCAGGCTGTACAGACTGAACGCTCTGATAAACACAGACTTACACGTTTATTAGTTGTTACACCTCAGCGCTTTTAAACGCTCACTCCTGATTGGTCAGAAGCTCTGTAGCATTCTACATCATTAAATGTAGCTATAAATGGACAAAAAAGCGTGACGTGTCCTTTTTTAATAAATAAAAATTTTAATAGTTGGCAAATTGCTGTGGCGTAAGAGGAATAAAAACCCTTTAGGACGTGCCGTTATAGGAAAACATATACGCTGGACTGCAAAAGTTTGTACCCCCCTGCCATGGTGTCTTGGTGCCTGTAAAGCATTTGTATTTCATAAAATAAGAATCGCAGGAGGTTAAAAATAAGTTGTGTGCGCGTCCTGGAACGTGACAACGACCTGAAACATACTGCAAAATCAATAGAACCGTTCACTGTTAATAGCTCAGCATGCAAAAGTTTTGGCACCCCTGGTTTTTGACGTGAAAAGACGTAAACACAACAAACTTTTGGAAATGTTGAAAACATCTGGAAATGTTGAAGCACTTTATATTTAATACACATAAAATAATAATAATAATAATAATAATAATAAAATTATAAACTGAGGCATGTGCAAAAGTTTGGACACCTCAGATACACTGTTCCTCTGTCATGGATAGGCCGGAAGGAACTCAGCAGTTCCCTACAGTTCCCAGCAGCCACTTCACTACACGGCATCATTGTCACATTGCCACCTGCACCTGTATCTCATTCTTGTTAACGAGCACTATGCACCTTTGTCTTGCGTTTGTGTTTCTTTGCTGTCATTTGTGTCTATGTGTTTATGGTCTTTGTTTTATGGTTATTCTTTGCCTTGAGAGTGTTGCCACATGGTCTATAGATACTGTTTTTTGTTTTGTTTATATTTTTCATTAAATCGAATCTGCACTTCCATCCGTCTCCGCCTCTAAACCCTGACATCCTCCATGTTTGTTACTTATGATAATATTAGGAACACCGGTAAAAAACAAAACAACACACTAAAGGGATGGGTGTGTGTCATGTTTTTCTTTGGTATGACGT
>JANDJT010000092.1:20225445-20235929 GCA_024331685.1 Stegophilus panzeri | reverse complement strand
CCCCGCCCAACCCCACCAGCCCCCCAAACGTTATGAATGTGCTAGGACTAATCACGGCTGCTGATCAGGTTGCTATTCTGTTGTCTGTAATTTCTTTTTTAATGATGTGTTTACAATTTTAATTCCACTTTGTTTTATTATTACACCCTCGTGCGGAGGAGCCGGAATATGATACCAGAGTCAAACATGTCTCAGCGTTGTGCTAACGAACAGCTCAGAGGCTGAAAAGAGGTTTCCATGGAAACATTTTAATAAAATTTCGCTAAAGAGTATTAGCATTGCCTACATCTATTTAGAAAAAAAAAAAAGAAATATGCGGGCGTCTCTCAACATTCAGCTAAAAGAGTCAGCTCGAAGAGCTGAGTCATTCATGAACTACACATGTCTAACACACACACACACACACACACACACACACACACATAAACTGTGACATTAGTCAGCTTGGGCCATATTTAGCCAGGTTAGCAGGAAGCTTAGTGTTTGCTCTGCCCCTCCAGGTCCAAGATGGAAAATGCAATTATTTGTACGGTGAAGCAGTTTCTCTGCACGTTAAGTGGATTTGTGTTCAGCCTCTGATGCTGTGGACCCAGCAGCAACACACACACACACACAGCTCATTTTTTTATCATCCAGCCTACAGGCTCCATGCATCACTACCACCCAACATCTCACTCACACACACACACACACACACACACACACACACACACAACAATAATGCATCTCTCATTTTCATCATTTCCTCCTGTCTATGTGTATCTCACTCACTCCTAATTAATGTCAGAGAGGTCGGAAATCTTGACACATGGATCACTGCTGCTATTACAATCACATTTTGTTTGTATATGCCATTTGTATAAATGTGACCTCAGGCTGGGGGAAAAAAAAAAAAAAACACAACACAGCATATAACTATAAATGGATGTTTAATACATGTTCAGTTTTTAAAAATGTATTTTTTATTTAAAGATTGTTAAATCACTGTGGAGGAATAAAAGAAATAAAACAGGTTTTACATGGTGTTATCGGAAAAGAATCTACACACCACTACGCTGTTGATTATTTTCTGTCATAGTTTTATTTTCTGTCCGAATACTCGATTCTGATTGGCTGGAAGGCGTGCATTCAAACCGTATCACGCACAGGACGTTCCAGTCAGTTTAATCACCGATCTAAATGAATGCGCTGCCTATAAATAACCGTAACCATAGTAACATACAGTTACACTCACAGCTTCATTATTAGTAGAGACGCGGCACAGACGCAGGTAACTCTCTCACTCTCTCTCTCTTTCTCTCTAATAACTATTTATTATAATTCATTCAAATAAATCTTATCACACTATTTATCTCTGTGTATGATTTAGAGCGAGCAGAATTCTAGATCTAACGACCCATATATAAAATAACTGACAAGAAAAATTTACCGTAATTTTTATCATTTCAGTCTGCGCCGCAAACATCAATGACAGCTTTAACTCGTCGACGCTTGACTTGACGTGACCGTGGTATAAGTGGGATAATCGACGGCTAGGTGCGCTTGTTTTCCACCACGTTGTGCATTAAAATCACGCAATGCAGACCTAGCCTTGGTTTATACCTTACATAACCGCCCACTTTCAAGCACTTTATTTCTTACAAAAGCGCCAGGTGTTCAAAAACTTTTGACTGGCAGTGTATATTAGTCAGTTATCACTGATCATTTGAGTGAGTTTGACGCATACCGTACGTGTGGCCAATCTGTCAGCACAATGTTTCCATATTAAATACTTAAACAGATTTCAAGAATCCTGCATTAGATATGATTTACATTTCTATTATATTATAGCACCGGAGCTCCAGCCAAATATATCCCTGCTTCCTCATGCAGCCAGAATGACATTTATACAATTTTCCATCCCAAACATATTTGATCAGCCAAAACATGTCTAGAATCTGATCTTTCATTCTTTAGTTCTGAACTGGAGCTACAAGGATTTGCCCCCGAAACAATATTTTAGTCACCAAACATTTCTTTTCAAAAGTGCATGTTTGAATTAGTTTGGGTTTTTTTCCCCCCACTGCACCACTTTAAGTTTATGGTCGTTGTGCTCGTACAAACGCTGCTGCATCAGCACTTTAAAAAAAATGTGCATGTTTACCATCTTGAACAAGAAGAAGTGCTTCACTGGTCCATAAAACTAATAAGTTACAAATCAAAAGCACCGCTTCCGCAACCGGCTGAAATGAAACCCGGCCTTTAATCTTTCCATCTCTTTGCTCCGTGAATGACTGACTATGGGCTGCGCTGGAAAACCCAATGAAAGTGCTTTCATAAACACGGAGGATTATGGAGCACGATGCCAGTATGATTGCCATTGAACCCCTGTCCATAACTGAAATTAAAGGTCGTCTTTATCGAAGGTTTCGCTGATGAGGTGCCAGATGGCGCGCCTCCGATCTGAAGGAGAAGCGAACGACTCTTCCCCGAGGGCCGACATAAAGAAAAGTGCTCGTAATTGCACTGGTGTGTTACATGCTCTCAATAATTTACACTTAAACTAGCTTAAACTACACACAGGGCACAGCAAAGGTGATTCAGAAAGATGACAGAGAGAGATTTTTCCCCCCCCCGATACCTAATCACCTTTTCACTTTTAGCTCCTTCAGAATGTGAAGAACAAAATCTATCCACCAATTTTGAATCAAACAGCGCAGAGAACAGAAGACAGAAGACGAGAGATTTCTTGTGTAAAATCGCTCGTCTCCGCACGATAAGACGCCACAGCAGACGGTACGTAATAGAATTTTCAGCTGAAATGCTAACATGGTTAACAATGAATAAAACTTAGCAAATGAATACGCAGCATGAGGTCAACAGTAAAATGCTAAACGGTCCCCATTGGCTTTCATTCATTATTTTCACTCATTACTTTTTTTTCCCAAAAAGGTTTCTAATAAGCTTGAAAACAACAACACAGGGCCACAAGAACCCAGAGAAGAACTGATAATATTACTACTTAAAACAATAGTAATGCGTAATCGCTCTCAGCAAACAGATTATCCTTGTTTCTTAAAAGCTGCATTATCAAATGTTCTCCGTTGGCCTTTTTCTACTGCGCTTCTACTCAGAACCAGAAAACTAGAACGATGCTTTTCCAATCAAATACCAGTCCAGCACCAATGCTTCCAGCTGTATCGCATTTAGTAGCAACAGGAATGAAATGGTATTAATGGGCAGGGCTTGCAGCAAAAATTGTAAATAATTTCTGCTGTTTATATGTGAGACGGCACAAAAACAGAAAAAGGTGGACAACTCTTTTTTTAACATATGTACACTATGACCTATGAATGCGTCATAGATCATAAGGCAGTATGTATATTGTTAGAATTAATTATGAACTAGCATTACAGTTCATATCAATGAACCGTGTATTAGTGCATTATTAGTGTTTTTTTTTTTTATTAACAATCGCCCATACTAACGCGAGTAATCTATGGAGCGTGGATTATTATTATCGTTATTAATCTAGCTCGACGTTTCAAAAAAATTTACATTTATACTGCTTGTTTGTTTCGATGGCTGAGAGGGTGCTAATACTTTTCAAACAGGAACGATGTACTGATTTCAAAGCACAACAAAAACACTGTTCCTGAATCGCAAAACAGCGGTCCTATTGTGCATGTAGAGCTCTATGTACGTTCTGCAGTGTTTTATGTTATACCCTATGTAGTGAGCAACCTTAGTGATTTGTGATTCGGCCTGATTCGGCCTAATTTGGCCCTAAGATGGTGGATTCTACACTGAACACAGGAAGGAAATGTTAGATTATGTTAAATATTATGTGTAAATCTGAAACATGAAATGATGTGATACAATTATAAATCTCTATCCTATACTGTAACTTGATGCTATATTGATATACTTGATACTGTATATATGCTATATACAGTCAAGATGTCTGTACCGTACTGTAGGGGCATTTTCAGGGTGATGTCGTGATGATTGATTTGACCAATCAATGGCTTGCATGTTTTGTTTTGGGTTTTTTTTAGCTCCACCCACATGTCCTGTTTATTGTTCTTGGGACTCTGACAGGAACGACAGCCAAATTCAAAATAGCAATGGAAATAAAAACCTAATGTGCTTTTTGTTACCATACCGTAGCGTACTGTACCATGCTGTCTGGCTAAAAAACTAATAGAGACCCACTCAGGACAAACTCAAATCCACCCCACAGACATACACTCATATAAAATGAACCCCAGTGTGTTCAGTGTCCAGGACTGTTGCGGTTTCTCGCTCCTGCTGTGTGGGGACTGTGGAAATCAGCAGGGCCTCGACACACACTGCTAGTCCAACTCTGCGCTACCAATCCAGCTAATGACACACACAACTGCTCGCTCCACTGCTCCCTACTGCCACTGTCCTCTTATCGATCCACTGGTCTGTGCTTCCTCCTCTTACTCTCTCTCTCTCTCTTTTCTCTCACCTCTTTACTCTTCTCCAAACTCGGCTGTGGAGGTCGGAGCCGCAGGGGGGCATCAATGGAGTGTTCGTGTTTTTCTCTGCTGTTTTCCCGCAGGAAAGATGCTGGATACGTGTGAGTGTGAAATTAGTTAAAAAGAGAGTTAGTACGTGGAAAAAGAGAGTGAGAGAGACATACCAAGGTTTGAGAAACGCTCCTTTAGGCAGTCTGAAAATCCACAGGATCATTTCCCACTCAGCACCGTTGACGACTAAGGCCAAGCACCACAGGCGAAAATTCTGATTCTGCTTACTGTTTTTGGATATTTTCCACCAATACCGATAATTCAACACCAAAAAAAAACAAAACCCACAAACAACAACAGAAAAATAACAAATAATGTACTTTGAAACCAAACTCTATTCATTAATTAACACACGCAGTATAATAAAGAAACTCTGTATTTATTTATTTATATTGAACCATTAAGTCACCATGCCCCCTTGAGTGAAATCCATTTTTAAAAAAAGCACATATTTAATCCTGTATTGTATGTATTGATATGAGTACTGCATGTATTGCTGAGTAACTATGTGGTCTTAAAGAGATTGACGTGGTTTGTGTGTCTGTGTGTGTGTGTGTGTGTGTGCGTATGTGTGTGATGAAGTTAAGAGCCTGTGAGAGCCCTAACCGCAAAATATAGCCTGGAGAATTTTACCATTTTGCTGCTTATCGTGCCTAATTACTAAATATGGATACCCGATAGCTGAACCATTCAGTCAGAGAGAATCAGACAGACAGAGAAAGAGTGAGACAGATAGAGTGAGACAGTAAGAGACAAGAGGAGAAAATCGTACAGGAGTAAATCACAGTAAAGCGCATTAGCGTGCCTAAACCGTGACGTTAAACCCAGCCTACCTGATGGGAGTAGAGTTGCTACTTTTCTCCTGCAGAAATAAAATCCACAGTGGCAGCTATACAAGAGCTTTAATGTGTCCCATCATAAATAATAAATAAATCCTTTAAAAAAAAAAAAAAAAAAAAAAGGCAATCATTGGATATAAGCATAGAAAATAATCTTACATTCAAATAAGATTTTAATAAGATCGTATTCTGAGTCAAAATGTTCGAACAGCTGAGGTTTTCATGCTGATGTTTCTCAAAATGGTAGAACTCATGACAGCGCAGTTAGTCTCCAATGCTAATCAATTACAGTGTCATTTTAGTCATACGAAGCATTTTCTTACTATTTTAACAGCACATCTGAGGAAAATGTTGATATTCCTGATGGATTTGTCTCATTTTCATGGCCATCCTTTATTTCCATCCTGACTTAACAGCTTATTGATAGCTAGCTAATTCATTCCTCAGTCATTAGCTCATTTAAGTTCTGCACCCCTATTTCCTAGTTGCCTAGCAACAGTGTGGTCCTGACTTTGACCACATTCTCATATTTAAAGCATGGATTTCAACACACCATAACAATATTGAAATGCTTGGGCTAATAGTTCTACAACTAAAAACATTAAGAGCACGGTTGTAGGAATGTTAAATAAACATGTTTTGGGGATGTAAAAACACTACAACAGTGAAAATCCATCTGGAATATCAACATTTTTCCACAGGTGTGGAAATTTACGCAGAAAAGACTTTTAATATTGAAAATTGTACCTGGAAAAGTTTTATAAAACTAAAATATACTACAATGCAAATGTTCAGGAATGTTTTGCTAACCTAAACGTAGCTTAGTTAGCTGGGATTCACTGGATTTTCATTAAATATTTTGTCTCCTAAATAAATGGTTCTGTAACACTTTCTATGAACTCCATATGTACAGTAAAACGACTTATGTATACATTCATAACCTTTTATAATGCATTCAGAAGGCATTATATATATTTGTGTGTGTGTGTGTGTATATATATATATATATATATATATATATATATCATTATAATTATAGCATTCATAAATAATGCATAAACACAGTTTATAGCATTCATAAATTGTTAAACAAGTGTATTATAATGCAGTATGGAGTGTTTATAACGTCTTATATCACCAAAAGATGCCCCTTAGTGCATTATTAGTGCATTATGTTTTGTCGTAGTTTTTTGTCGCACAATTTTCTGATAGTATCTCTGGTATAATTTATGTATTAGAGGAAAAAAAGGTCTTGTGATGTACTATCCAAAGGTTTCTTTGGTATTGGTGTTATAATGTGTTATGCCTACCATGTTAACACTTCATGATCCATAATAAAGATAGCTATATAGTCTACTGCATCTTCAAAACTTACTATAATGATGTGTATGATGTGTATCAATGCATTATGACATGATTTAAATATGTTCATAGTTTGTTATAACTATGACCTTCATAAGAAATGTTACCAAGGTTGTCTTCTTATCCAAGTATCTTAGGTTTTCAGCTCGCTTCTGAGTGAATGTGTGTCTGCACACATGGTCTTCTTGACAGCTGAAGTGAATGTCCAGTGGGGGAGAAAAAAAAATCTTCACTTTCAATTCAATTTTATTTGTATAAATATGACTACCTATTTGGTTGGTGTTCTCCCATTCAGAGCAAGAAGCCATGAACTCTTAAGTAACCAAAGAACCCTTGAGGAACCTTGAGTAAGAGATGTTTACAATTGTTTAAGAGGAATTAATTCAACACGATTCGATTTTATTTAATAGACACTGGTCACGAAGCAGCTTTACAGGAATCCAGATATAGATTTTGATCCATATCGAACAAACCAGAGTAGACAACGGCAAGGAAAAATGTGAGGAATCGGACTCTGAAGCGAACCGTCATCTTCTGGGTGACACCTCTGTTTGATCTGTGCTATTTACAGAAGCTTTTTTTCAGACGCTAGTTTTCTGACCTTCAAGATGTGTGTGTGATGGGAAGACAAATCCATTCAAGATAATCCCAATGTTCACTAGAAACCTTGAAGACCCAGAGGCCAGAGTGATCACAATCACGCCACCAGAGAGTCTGGGATGACTATACGCTCTTAGTACCTTTTAAGTGTAGCACTCGTTGCTATCTAAAGCCGGATTTACACCAAATAAAATCACGAATAAATGTTTGGTCGCTTCAAGCCGGTTGAAGCAGTCTTCAAGTGCTTCATGTGACACACCTGAGGACCACTGATGATCTTCATTGTATAATCTGTCACGAAGAGCAAAAGTCTGTTGTGGAATCCAGTCAAGATTTTAGTGTGACAAGAAATTACACATCGTAAACCCGGCTTAAGGCCTATCTTCAGAATCTAGAGCTTGTGAGCTGCGCTGCTCCTAATGAACCAGTCACAGATTCCATTTGAATTCTTATATCAGGTGTTAAAGCAGAAATTCTTGCTTTGTTTTGCAGCAGACCGAGAAAATCAAGCGGCTTGTAATTTTCCAACATGCCAAGCACGTTACGTCGTCTTTCTTATGAATGACATTTTACAACTTCGCTGGCTTTTTTTATCGTACACAGTGCTTAAAAGAGGAGCCAATGACCGCTAAGACTTTCTATGCATCCTACATTTTCTCTCAGGTCACAATGGAAACCAGCTTGGTTTCTCCAGCATCATTTTTTTTTTTTTTTCAAATGTTTTCTTGTTTCGTTCCAAGTGGTACTAAGCTCCATCCATCACGACAGACATGCAGTAAGTGTGTCTTTCGTGAGTAAGTGCTTTTTTTTTTATTCTGTTGTGTGAATATAGCGTACTATGGGTCGTAATGGCTTACAGGCTTTAGTGGTGCTGGAGAAATCGCCCGTAGTGGCCAATCTACTCCATCCATTATGTGCATTACACACAGACTACGCCATCTGAAGCATTTTTAGTGAGCAAATTGCGTGTGTGTATTTGTATATATATGTGTGTGTGTGTGTGTGTGAACGGTTATGTGTGTTTGTGCAAAAGGGAAAGTTTGTAAAGTCTAATGCACCCACTCCATCCTCTCTCTTGCTCTTCATAATTTACATTAACACACACACACACACACACACACACACACACACACAAACTTTCTCTCGCTGCAGCATCCCCTCCTCCGCCGTGGTAGTCTAATTACTGCAAATGATCCCACCTCTTGTTAGAAATTTCTGGCAGTGCTTATTGTGTGTGTGTGCGTGTGTGTGTGTGTGTGTGTGTTGTGTGAGTCAGTGATTGGTACATTCAGAACGCTCTTCTCTGGGATAAATTTATCCTGCTGCTTTCACACGTCTCTCTCGTCCATACAGGTCCCGAAACAGCACGCTTGTTACCGAGAGGACGTCTCTTACATGGCAGTGCAGAAAGAAGAAGGACAAATGACTCACCTGGGTCTCGGACATCACGTACAGGAAGTGCTGATCAGCCGAGAAGGCCATGTCGCGCAGGATCGGCCCGTTTTCCACCACTTGCACCGTTTCATACTGAAAAGTGGCGTGGGATGGTCCGTCTACCCGGATCTGATCGAGATGGACAGACACAGAGAGAGAGAGAGAGAGAGAGAGAGAGAGAGAGAGATGCGGTTACTAAATCTGGGAATGAAGAACTTCATGGTGATAGGACAGCTTGTTAGACAGCAATACCGGGTGTTATGTACTAGCATGTGTTAATTCAGCAAAAAAAAAAAGTCACATTGCCCTCATGCAGCCTGCCGTGATGATGCCATTCTCACATTTTCTCTTTTTTTTTCTGACATCCGAGCATCTGGTATAGATGCTGCACCACCTGCCAGGCAAAGGAACAAACAGACACCGACAGCCATGCTTATGCTAATGCCTGTGAAAGCTCAGTGGGGGAAAAAATGGTACCCATGAATTTGCAGATGGGAGTGTCCCTGCAGCCAAGAAGTCTCCAGTGACAACGTCATGTCTAACCAGGACTGCACCCTGGAACAACCCACGAACAGCTCCAGAGAAGCTCAGGAGGCTCTGAGCTCTGACCCTGCAGTTCCTTTCACTAACTGAAGACGAAACTTCCTATTGAGCGAAACGACAGCCGATCTTCTTCCGTCACGAGTGACTAACACACACTCTAATCTGAGTCATGTCGAGCATCCAAAGATTAAAAAAAAAAAACTCTCGCTCATTCACACACAAATGAATACAGTCGAGTGAACGCCTTTATTTCCAAATGATGAAACCAACAAGACATTTGATGCTAGTTGGTTTTTACAGATGTTCCCATATTAAGTCCTAAGTTCATCAAAGTACTGTAAGGATCAACTTGAGGTTGTGCTGTTCCAGAAAATAATCATCAACAACATCTTATTCCACTTATACCACAGGAATTTGCCAACGCTAAGAATTTGAATGCATCATAGAATGACACATCATACTTTTTATCCATTTATAGTTACATTTAAGCAGTTTATAGACAGTCGTTTCCTCACCAGCCTCTCTCACTTGATTGACAGCTGATAAGACAAAAAAAAAAAAAACAAACAACAACAACAGCTTGGCGTGTGAGCACAAGAAGAAACCACACAATGTACTCCTCTGTCCTGAAAATGTCAGCAAACTTAAATTTACAGCTTGAACTCCGACTGTTTCAAAGCGCTGACACTGGAGACTCCTTCCATAAATGTTAAATAGGTTTGTAAACAATACATTGTAAGTACACAGTGAAAAAGTAAATGTATAAATATTAGTTTCCTGTTACTGAGTAATGGATAGAAATTTTCCATTTGTGTGTGTTTGGGTTTTTTTAGTTTGTTTGTTTTTCATTTATCAGTTCAGCTTCTTTAACCTAGCTTAGCAGAAACAGTGCTTCCTTTGTGTCTATGCCACCAGAGCTCAGAAAACCAGAGAAAATAGTGAACGCATTGGCCTGATCTCATGTCTCTGCACGACCAAATTGACAGACGATCATCTCTAACACAAATAACCTTCAAAATGAAGGGTCTAACCTCTCTCTTTTTTTCTTTTCTTCTGCTTAGAAAGACATGACCTAAGTTAGGGTCAAGCGACAATAGACAAGAGATGTGAAAAGCAAAGAAATAGAAACTAAAGGAAAAAAGAGAGAGAGCGAGAGAGAGAGAGAGAGAGA
>JANDJT010000092.1:20203178-20225345 GCA_024331685.1 Stegophilus panzeri | reverse complement strand
TAGACAAGAGATGTGAAAAGCAAAGAAATAGAAACTAAAGGAAAAAAGAGAGAGAGCGAGAGAGAGAGAGAGAGAGAGAGAGAGAGAGAGAGAGAGAGAAACATTTCTCATCCAGGATTAGCCAAGGCTACTTTGCTATATTAAGTGAGCTGTTATTTAATAACCCTGATTAGCATCATGGCTGGTTTTTGGCCACCTGTTGGTTGAATACTTGGAGAAATAAGGACATACTGTAGGTAACTATGTAATGTTCACATGCCTCATAGAGGCACTTATTGAGCAGGAAATACACTACAGTACAAATTGTTATTTGTACAAGGGTTCTTTAAGGCCATGGTTCTCAAAGTGGGGTCTGGGGATCCTCAGAGTCCGTGATGTGATGTATATCCATGGGTCTCTATGCATATTATTATTATTATTATTATTATTATTATTATTATTATTATATATTTTTTAATCAAATGACTGGGGTTCATGCTGTGCAATGGGTTGACACCCCGTCTAGGGTTGTCCCCCGCCTTGTGCCCCAAGTTCCCTGGGAGGGGCTCTAGGCTCCCCTGTGACCCTGTATACAAAAAGCTTTATGGAAAATGGATGGATGGACTGTGGTTTAAATTACTATCAACTATTTAGTTATGGTTATTATAGTTGACTGACTGACCTCGTAAAATTAATGGGGTTAATCTAAAACTCAGTAACTACAAAAAAACCCCCCCAAAAAAACCCAAGCATAAACAATGTTTAATTTAACTACAATTTTAATAACACCACAAACTGCAGTTAATAAAATACACAGTGTTTATTTGGGTGCGTGACTGGAAGGTTCAGGAATAAAAAAGCTCTAATGGCTGGACTAAATTAAAATGGTACATATTTGCCAAAGATTTGGATGAATTTGGATGCCAAAAAAGTTTGAGAACTCCTGTTTTACAGGTTCACTGCGTCATTAAACGCTCTTAACGTCCAAACCACGTCTAATCTGTAAACACGACACAGAAGAATTAAGGGTTTCACCAGAGGGACAACCGAAGAACCGTTCTAAATGTCCTAAAATTTAAAAAATCTCTTCAATTTTCGAAACGGCTAAAATGATAACCACAAATATTACGGCTAGTTTTGACATCACAACTAATTAATACATTCATTTACGTAACAAAAAAAGTGTTAACGTATTGCACATTATTATTTTAAACCAAAACAGAACAGTCTTTTCTTTTATCTTGTACGTTTTAAAGCCTGGATTCCTTTTTTAAAGTCGCTTCGTGCTGTTTGTATTGTTGGAACAACTTAATATTCAGACAGAAAGCCAAGCATTACTATTCATTATTGATAGGGACAGTTTGACGCAAAACATAAGATCCTGAAATTGTACTTCAAACTTTATCCATGGAATCCGTGGTCATTTCTTTTTGTTTGTGTTTGTTAATAACGTGACGTGACACACAAACAAATATAGAACAGTCTGTGCCTTGGGATTAGCAGTGCCAATACAGTGAGGTCAATATACAGTAATTGTTGTGATGTTGGGGAACCTAGCTACTGTACATCGCAGTCAATTGTCAGTGAGGATGTAAATACATTAAGAGGAAGCTCAAAAGCTCATAATCATGGCAATTTTGACATGACGGAAACACACTGTTAAATAAGTAAGAAATAAAACAATTGGGATATACTGTTATGGGAAAATAATCAACGATAGGGTGGTGTGACTAATCAAAATTGGTGTGACCAATCAGAATCGAGAATTCATTAGCAGTATCATATAAACACCAAATATATAACGTTACTGAGTTAGCTCAATTTAGCTAGGTTCCCCAACATGGCAGTCAAATATGGTATAATGATCTCACCTTATTGATCCCATGGCACTATAGAAGCTAAAAAAAAACTAAAAAAAATCTTAAAGGTTAAAAGGTTCCATTAAAGCTCAGTATGGCGTCTTATAATCCATAAGATTAACAGCTAGAAGGATACAACAATCCCAAAATAAATAAATAAATAAATACATTCCCAAATACATGCCAATCACAAGTAATATGCAAAAAGAGTTCATTTGTTAATCAACAGACATTTTGACTTGCATTGTTTTGTTATTTTTCTTAACTTAATTTCATTTCAATATCAATAAAGTGGATTACAGCAGCTAAATCCTGATTGGATTACATCGCTAATCTCCACTATCACATTATGATTGGAATTAAACGCCACCAGAACCGTCATTCTGAGACAATCTTAATTATCTCTGTAGAGATGTCATGCTGACGTTTAAAATGACTCATATTTGGTATAAGTCCCTGAAAATACTGCCAGAGGAAGATCTGTTAAAATAAATAAATAAATAAATAAATAAAGGAAACAAATCATCCATCATGGTGTTTTTTTGTTTGTTTGTTTTTTCCCGTCTTAGTTATTTATTTATTTATTTATTTATTTATTTATTTTTAACCATGCATGTCTCATGTACGGTTGGTTGGGGGGGTGTGTGCAATTTTTTGCACTCAACTGTAATCAACTGCCTTGATTTTTGCTTATTAATATTGTACACTTATACACAGGAGATTGTCCGTATTGGCTTACTCATCCTTGAAAGCAGTTAGCGATCGCTCCATCTGCAGGAGAAATTAAGCCAGCTGCATTAATAACTGGTCAAGACTAGAGGATGAGCAGGTGCACTGATATGTTGTGACAAGCCTGTCCGTAGAGCTCGTACTCGCCTGTCGCACATACTTATTCACAGAGCTTCTGTTTTATCCGCAAGCCATCCTAATAGCGGTTTGCACACGGCGTGATATGACGGACAGGACAGAAAAAAAACCCTGCACAAAGGAACTAAGATCTCAGTAACAAAGACGTGAAGATTTTTACATGAAGCTTGGAATCACAGTGTGATGTGAAGGCACTGTTCAATAAAGTAAGCCATGATACACTTGGGATGGGGGGGGGGGGTAATCAACAATGGGGTGGTGTGTTGTTGCGCGATGCAAAGCAGAGTTATTAGTACCACCTTGAAGTTGGTTATTTTCGTACAACAGCATGATTTATGAAACAGATGATTTATTCCCTCCTAGCCACAGCAAATCTTTTATGTTATAGCAGCTAGAAACAGTCGTTCACTCACCATCTCTCTTTTCTCTCTCGTGAGGTTAATAAAACAAAAAACAAACCAAAACAAACAACCAATAAAAATCCAGAGCTTGTTTCTGAACCAAGAAACCTCAAAGAAACCAACGTGGAAAATTTTAAGTCCCTGTGAAGTGCCTAGAAATGCGTAGCATTATTCGATGTGTTGACGTAATTTCCACTGAAACAGGAAGTCAGGGCGGGGCATATCGAGTGGCTCCACCCCTTTTTAAATAGCCAGTTGCGTTTAACTTACCTCACAGCCAGGAAATCTATAACTGTTGGGGCGGGACGTTTCAGAATCTAGAGAGCATTAGATTGGATAGAAAATCTGAAGAGGAGCTGAAGTGCAGGATGATGTCATCAGAATCGTTGATCCGTATCGGTGGTAGAGAGAGAGACTGTACATTTTGAATGCGTATATCTTCTAAATGCGAATTTTGTCATTGTCGAATTTTGGAGCAACACTAACTTCTAGATAACCTTAAGGCGGACATATTCATACTAAAAGCCACAAAACGTCCATTTTGATTTCATGGGGACTTTAAAGTTACAGCTATACCACATGACTGTTTCTGACTGACAAACTGCTGACACTGGAGACTCCTTCCACAAATGCAAAATAAACATCTTACAAAAAACCTCTGCATCTGCCAGCGTCTCAGTGAATTAGCTGTAACTATAGAAACGATAACGTATTACAACAAACGCATTAATGTAAATCTGTGATTTGTCAGAGATGCTGTACTAGAAAACTGACCAACCACCTCTAACCAATCAGATTCGAGAAGTCAACTGCACTGGTATAAACAATAATATCTAATGTTAGCAAGCTCCTCACCATCACAGTCAATTATGTTTAATTAATTAGCAAAGCCAAAAATGACAATCATGATTAAAATACAATGAATAGGAAAGGATTAACCCAGTCCACTTGTGTTTTAGCATTAGAACAGCCATGTGTGAGCAGAGCTGGCGCCTGACTAAGCTGACAGCAGGCAGAAATCGAGGTGGTGAGGGAAGCCATTCCGGTGCGATAACCATGAGGGCTTCACAGTTTCCTCGTGCTGGAGAGACACTGCTTAGCCGCCATGGAAACTGCCACTTCCTCTGGCTCAGAGCAGCCTCCATCTGATCCCTGGTCTTATGGTGAGCGGATCAAAATAGGTCAGGGGCAAACAAATATTTTAGACACGTAGCTCGGGATGGAGACTGCGTGATCAACGATGAACAGGGTCTTATTTTAAGAGTGCAAGAGAAAGTGTGTATGAAGAATTAGTGTTGAATTTTAGTGAAATTACTGACTCACCATGGGTCCTCAAAAACACCCATCCACTTTCTATACCACTTATCCTTACTGGGTTGTGGGAACCTGGAGCCTAGCCCAGGAGGCAGGGGTACACCCTGGACAGGGTGCCAGGGCACAATCACACACACACATACATACACTACGGACATGCCAATCAGCCTACAATGCATGTCTTTGGACTGGGGGAGGAAACCGGAGTACCCGGAGGAACACCCTGAAGCACGGGGAGAACATGCAAACTCTGCACACACAGGGCGGCGGCGGGAATCGAACCCTCGACCCTGGAGGTGTGACGCAAACGTGCAAACCCCAGCACTAAATGCAGATAAATGTAAGTCACTCTGGATAAGGGTATCTGCCATGTAACAAAAATGTAATGTTATTTTAAAAAATAGGATTAAAATTTATATTAATATTTCACTTCAAAACCCTAAATTGCAGGTACAGTAAATTTATATCACTACTACTTTTTAACCCAATCTCTTTCTTGAATCAACCTGATGTCGCAAAGAATTTCGAATAACCAAGACCGCCATGTTTCGATTTCATTATAAATATGAACTGACTTTAACTGTGCCGCCTTAAAAATGTTTCACAACATGACACCAGTTTACAGCCAGAGCTGCAGCCCTCTTGCCAATGCCAATTAAATTTCCTAACAGCACTTAGGCAAGGCCTCCGACCACAAACCGAATTGGTTCAAAAGAAAACCGTGGCACTGTAATCCCCACTCGAAAGAAATCCATGATGCTGCATTTCCTGGAACTTTCCAGTGGCGACAGGCGGCCTTTCAAGTGTGTGCTTTCTTATTCACCAGGCTGGCGTGGTCATTGATTTTGGATTATCTGTGTAAGCACCAATCTCAGGAGAACGCCTCATTTTTCCATAGTCAGGCACAAGAAAGCCTTAACTAAAGCCTGCAGTCAGCTAAAACACAGAGACAGAAGGGTAGAAGGAGGAGAGAAAAATATGAGAGACAAAGACGAGAGAGAGAGAGGAGGGAGGCAGGTGTTTTGAAGTTGTAGAAAATAGGATACAGGGATTTCAACCTGCTTCAAACAGGAAGCAAAAACTAACCTACGTTTTAAATTAAGTGATGATATTGACCAACACTAGGTCTGAATTTTACAATTTTACACACTAATCAGTATTATTATCTTAGCTCCAAATTTACATGGCGTTTGTTTGAGGTATATATATATATATATATATATATATATATAAATTCTTGGAGCAAACTTCAAATTTAGATGATCGTCATTTTCAAATTTACACACTGTTAGATTTTATGCTTTTTAATATTTTTTATTTAACTTTTAATTACACCCCATTTAATTATTTATTAACTTACAGGCTTTTTTACTTATAAAATTAATATAAAAATAAAAATAAATAAGAAGAGAATTAATTAATGCAAAATTATGTAACAAGGTTAATTAATTTCAAATTTGAAATAGCTTTTGTAAAAGGCTTCATTTTATTATTTTATAAAAGCTTATATTATTTCCTTGAACAAAGCAAATGAATAAAAATATATATAATATAAAATATAAAGTATACATTTATTTGTAAGCATTTTTTATTCATAAAGTTTTACATTTTACTGTAGAATAAATAGGCATTTCTAAATATATATGAAAGTGTTTTATGTGTCAGGATAAAAAAAAAAAAGAATCCATAAACTTTATATTATTTAAAAATTATTAAGAAAAATTTCTATATTAGCTTTAAACATTTATGTAAAAAAAAAAAAGTCATTATAATGTATATGTTATTAAGGTTATATGTTATTATGTAAATATATTTTTATTTATTTTTTAATGTGTCTTATTTTGAAATGTTTCGTATATTTGGTGTATCATCACAAAAAAAAAAAAATCGTTAAGGCATATTTTACATGGCTTTAGAGTTTACACTTTTTAAATTTTTTTTATTTTTTTTTTTTATCTTAGCTTTAATGGCCTTAGATATAGAGCCTATACTGTATATAGGCCCGTGAGCTAAAATTATATATGGGCTTAAATTTTATATGAAATGGCATTAAAAAAATAAAAAAAGTATTAAATTGACCTTGGTTTGACCTTTACATGAACATGATTATACTCCTTCAGGATTTCTTCACTCAACTATTATATACCTATTTTAGGACTTAATCCTAATTATTTTAAGCCCACGAGTGCTTCTCAAGCAGGAACAGACCTCTGTTTGACCTATAGCACTATAAATAGTCGTTAGTCATTAGGTTATGTACTTTGTAATGCTGTACATAGTGAGTAAGAAGTCACTTACACGTTACTGTCATGTCTTCAGTGTAATGTCAGTGCTATTAACACACTGGAGTAGATTTAGCTCTAAAAAAAACCCAAACAATCTATCGCTAATTCATTTCCTGCCAACAGACTCTTTTCTTTCACTTTATTTGGCCTAATGCTCCATTTCTCATGTTATCGACTCACTACAACAAGGTATTACTTTAATCCCAAGAGCTGAAAGACAAGCCATTGGTTTTTTTCCCCTTCTTTTTCTAGAAACTTCCCAGACAAGACTAAAGTTTCTCCATGTTCTCCTGGATTCTCTGTCCTGCTCCTGTATGATTAGTGTGACGCTGTCAAGCAAAGTGCAACCAACGCCTTTTTTTCAGCGAATGCACGTTTGATTTGTGCTGCGTATCTGGAAATATAGGTCCAGCTGAAGCAAGCTGACAACACTGCAGTTGCAATAAATAGACAGACAGCACACACGGTTCCATACGCTCCCCCATGTCCCCCCCAAACAACAGCTCCCTGTGGAGAACGAACACATGCTTACAATGCTTAGGTTCATACGATCGAGGAGAGAGAATATATCCACGTCTGCAGCAACGTAGACAATTTTAGATTTTATAATGACTTAGTTGTGCAGGTCAGCAGCTGAAGATGGTTTTTCCTCAAAAATGCCAGCATTATTACTACTACTAAGTGCCAGTTAGCATTATGCAGATGAGATCATGCTAACTAGCCCTTGCAGGCTTTCATTCTTTGCATTTAGCCAAAAACACCCTCTGAGAACTCTTTTGCCTGGGGTAAAATTCCCTTAGTATACGGTAAACAGGCGAAGGTAAGACATCGTTAGCTAAAGTAGGTAGATAAGTGAATTTGTAGCTATTGTCACACAGTTTTAAAGCTGTTTACTACATGGTCGGCTAGTCAGTTTAGCGGTAAGTTTCTCTCTAGTTTTGTACTTTAGACTTAGTTATAGCAGATGAATTAACTGAAGCACTGACTATGCATTTTTTATTGTTATATTAAGCTGTGTGTTTTGGCTAGCAAGACTCCCAGCTAGCTAGTTGGCTAACAGTGTCTTTAGAATTTCCCCTCTTTAGAGTCACCTGAAGTGATTTATTTATTTATTTTTAACTTTCACTTTGTTGTTTAGCTAGCAAGCTTACTAGCCAGCTAGTTGGATAATTATGTGTGTTTGGCTTGCAAGCTTATGGTGCATTCAAGTCATGTCGGAAAGATCGTATTTACGAGTTGAACGCATATGAACGCCACCACAAAGTCGTAATTACGAGTGGGAAACTCACGATTTTGTTTGAAAACATGGCAGAATCAACGTCTGCAATTGACGTCTGTAGTCGACAGTAAATTTGTTGAAATTGAAGGTTTATTCGCCTCGGAAGCTGATTTCAGGTACCATGTGTTTGGTCTATGCCGCAGGTTATTGTCAGGCTTTTTTTATTTATAATAAAACAAGCTGACTTCCTGCACAAAACACGACAGCATTGTACGATTACGATATAATATGTAGCGATAAAGTTTACAGCGGCTTCATAAATTTTTTGAAAACATTAAAAAAGCAAAACGCACCTGATGCGCAATTCTTTTCTTCTTCATTTTCTAGAAGTAGAGTTAAAAAACTTGCTGTATTTTTTTGTAGTTAATTAAGATACAGGTACACCGCCATCTCGCTCCGACCAAAGTGACCTGAACGCACCTGATGTCATAGCTATGACTTCCCAACTCATAAATACGAACTTCTCAGGAGGACTTGAACGCATCATTACATTAGATGGCTGGTTGGTTAACGGTGTGTTTTGTGTGTAATTGGTTCATGACATCTTGCTAGTTAAGTTTAAAAAAAAAAAGAAAGAAAAGTTTTTATATATGTATTATCCACCAAGCTTTCCGTCATTTAAACCCACAAGTAATCCTTAAGGTTTCTTATTTATTTATTTATTTATTTATTTATTTTTTAACAATTTGCACTTTTGTAGCTCTACAGAAAAAAATATGCAACGAAGGACAACAAAGCAATTAAAGGCTGGGAAGTATCTCAGTGTCAGTCAATAGCGGGATAAATGCTGCATTTTCCTTTCACTGTGGGACCGTCGATATGTAGCTGGAGGCGACTGCTTTTCCCACCAGCCCCAGATGAGCTGACGTTAATTTACGGCATTAGGCTGATGATCCAATCCTAAAAGCTGTTGTATGTGCCACAGATTACTGTTAAGCTTTAGGCATTAAGCATTCGAAATTAATGTCAATGAACAGTATAGGATTTTGTAGTCATTGTCCAGGTTGTAGCCACAATATATTTGGTTTGATCCCATTGCTGGAAGCGTATCGATCTCCTCAGTGCTGAAACACAAAGACAGACCACTTTTTTTTTCTGGAAGAAAATGTGAGGAGTATGAGCAATTTGCATAGACAAGTCTGCCTGCTACTCTACCATGTGCTATTTGGGCTGCTAATGAGCAAAAAGGAAACTGAGCCCGTTCTCCGGCGAGCATGTAGCACCCAGTAAGCAGCCAGGTTGACGAGAGCGGGAGGCTTTGTTATGGTTGCTGGGTTGGAGATCGGAGTCGTTGAAACACTCTGATCCTGACTGTGCATACATGCATGCGTGGATGTGTGTATAAAGCTGGGTAGCATTCTCGCAGAGAGAACCCCATGGTGGAGTAACCTAATCAGAGTTCCTGAGCCATTCTTTCCTCTGATTTCATCACCACAATTAGTCCAACTGGATCTCAGCTGGACTTTAATTAAGCAGGCTCCAACAGTGCACATGAAACCCAAGGTTCTGCCATGCTGACTTGGAGAATGGGACTTTTTTCTTTTCTAAACTATCACCACTATTTAACAAAACAAGAGTAAACAAATCCATACCTTAAAGGAATACTCAGACTTTTTTCTGCCTTATCTCTATCCTACCTACGTGTAGTTTATGTTTAATTACCAATGATGGGTGATTCGATATGTATCCCTGTTCTTAGAAACGAACGCAGACCCTGTTTACTCAAAATTAACTTACAATGGAGGTCTATGGGTAGTTGTTGGGTTGTAAATGAATGTTTTTTTAGAACATTTTCATGATGTATTTCTGAACAAAGCTTCAATTCTGTACTTTCTGTCCTTAGAGATTACTTAGAGATGTCCTTAGGACTACTTTTTCCAGAAGGAATCATTTCAGGTCAAATTAAAGTAACCAGAACTACTTTTTAATGTATTGTTCCAGGGTTGAAATACTGGAAACAACTCCAGAAGAGCAGCTTTGGCAAGACTGTCTGTCTCATGAGTGTAATGGCTATAGTTTTAAATTTGCCTTATATAGACAAAGTTGTTTTTTTTAACTTTTTTGCCTGAACATAACAACTGCCCTTTGACTTCAATTATAAGTGAGGTTCGATTAAACAGCTTTTCTGATCTTTCCTCAGTACAAGGTCGAAATTCTTGCATATGGTATTGACACATACATTACAGATGCCAGATCTGCAGTGAAGCTGGACATGACACATATGTACGTATGTATAATCAGGGTTTGTATTCGTATTTACATATTTATCTCCTTTCTTCCATTTTCCCATAATTATTAATTAGATAATTATAAAACTTTTGTAACATCATGTTAAACTTAATAATAGGTCATATAAATTCATTTGTACCACACACACATACATATATATATATATATATATATATATATATATATATTCATTTGGTACAGCAGAGTTGCTCTCGGCCTGCTAACGTCCCTATATATATAGTATATATATACACTGTATATGTATGGGCCGTAGAGACATGCAGCGGGACATTAGCAGGCCGAGAGCACTTCTGGCAGAGCTCTTAGCCTGTAGCCCCTCTGAGAGCGAAGGCGAGATCACACCACTCAAGCTGTTTTTAAAAAAAATTACACATAGGAAGAGAGAGAGAGCACTCTACAAAGTCTAAAAGGTCCACATGTCCATGATGTCACACCTCCATGGAGACTGCACGAAGAACTCTGAAGATGTCTCCAGAGTTAACAGATGTTTAAAATAAGACGTTTCATCTGTTTAATACATTCAGTTCAACCTAAGGATTTGGGAATGATGTAAAAAAAAAAAAAAAAAAAAGTATGTATGCAGTCTGCAGTATCCTGTAGAATACTAATTCTGATGAATTATGGTTTACACACCTGTTTAGGTATTAATTTTGGCCACGTTCTTTCCTAAATTCTTTTTCAGTTAGGTTTATTTTCATAACTCCTCCGTAATACTACAAACTACTTGTAAATAATTGGTCTGTGTCCCAAACCACATAGCAATAGTGTGTTACATCATACTGCTCTAAGGATAAGACAATTTTAGTTTAACTAGGCATCCTGGAGCCCGTCATTGATCGTAATCCTTGGACAGAACAAGTGGTATGAAGACTCCTAACTCGCACAGTCCTCTTGTGAATGATTTCTCATTTCCATTCCCTTGCTCAATTTGAAACGACCATGCAAAAGCATAAGCATGGAGTATGGGCTCTTTCACTGATCCGTTACTCCATCCTTCGTCGTCTTCCTCTCTATTTTCAGCTCCTTCCCCATCCGTGTGCCACCTTCTCCATCTCAATCTCTAGCTCAGCTTGCTTTCTTCCATCACAATCCCCCATACTAGCCTATCTGCCACTATTTCAATCTCTCACGCTCAGCCTCGTATGCGATCCATCTGCCGCACCCCCCATCACCTGCGGCCTCCATCACTCACCATCCCACTCTCTCTCTCTCTTTCTCTCTCTCAGTCTCTCTCAGTCTCTCCACTTTTTCACTGCTGTTAGATTGAAAGTCCTCACTCAATGCATTCTACTTCGGAGGAGACACTATGGCCTCTGGCCGGACTCGGCTCTGGAGGGATTTGGTGCTTTTTTTTTTCCTCCGCTCTTATTTTCAGAGAAAGCAATCTCGCTCGGCATGTTCAGCATGGCCAACGGCACAACAACTGCAATCAGTCAGGCTGGGGACTTCCAGGCATTGGTTCTCTTCTGATATCCGCTGTATACCAGTACGGAAAATGAATGCACTCCATGTCAGTCAGGATGATTCAACACACTCACGCATGCACACATACACAAATATCTAATTTGCTCCAGCTTTGTTAGATTTACACAACACAACCATCATTATCATTACAAATGACCTGCCTCTGCAAATGATTTTTATTCACTTTTGCCAAAGCTTGCATTTTCACAATTCGTCTTCTGTTCTGGGCGCTGGTGTCCTTTCCAGCAGCACATATTCATCAGTCTTGTTTTTATGTAGGCTATTTCTTCCTGCGAGGCCAGATCTTCTCCTCCTCCTCTCTCTCTATGTGTGTATTTTACTTCCCTATCTGTCTCTCTCGTTAGCGGTGTTGCAGGTTGATGGGGCAGAAGGGCAATGCTCGAATTCTCCAATGAAGGCAATTTATCTGACACAAATACCAGCAGAAGTGAGGCAAACATTTTATTTTGGCCTCTTCACCAGGAAAGATTGATTATATCTGACCAGCCTGAAGTGTACACCTACAGGAAGTCCTGTCAGTGGGTCCAGACTTACATTCCTTGCTCTTGCAAGAAGGTATAAAAGGCAGAACTATCGGTATCGGTTATCGGTATCGGCCGATATCGCTCTGAATAATCGCTTATCGATATTGGCTGAGACATTTAGTATCGGTGCATCTCTAGTAGGTACTGAATAATATGTATCAAGTTTTTTAATTGCTGGTCATAACTCAGAGTTTCCGACCTCCGACTAGGAAAAATCAAAGAAAATGCCCCGTTAATCTGGAATTCTTATTCAGGAAGTCGTAAAAGGGTCCTCAACCCCAAGTTCAGTCAGAATACGACACCTTCCCGACTCTCTGGTTAAGAAAAAGCTATGAAACACCCCCCAACTTGGATGGAATTTTTGGAAAAAACTAAGCAAACGCCGCCTCATCTTGTAATTCCTAATCGGTAAGATAGGAAGGTTTCCTGTATTTAACACCTTCTAACTCCTCAACTATGAAGAACCTAAGAAAATGCCTCCTCAGATTGAAATTCCTACTCGTAAAGTTGGAAAGGCCTCCACAACCTCAGGTTCAGCATATGACATCATCTCAACATGGCCGCTCACACCGTCAACATATTAACACTCTTTAACCAAAGAGTGTCAGTAGTCGGCGACTTCCCAGAGTTGTGTTGTAGACTGACAGAAAGTAGATCGAGTTCTCTGATTGGTTGTTCTAGCCAAAACAAACTCGAAGCTAGCAACGAAAGCAAGGACACACGACAGCACTCAGAGCATACAGTATCTAATTTTCCAATGTCTGCTCAATGTCTCATTTTTTCTACTTATCTAGTAACAATGTCTACGTATCTGTTGTAGACGTTATTTGTTATCATTTTTGCCACAAAACAACAAAACATAGTGTGTCTGGCTACGTCCCAAACCCCACCTCAAACAGTATACAAGTCTACACACTGATACAGTATAGAAGTGTGAAATTCGGGACATGATTTGTGCTTTGTTTCCTGCCATACTGGTAAGTATGGTTTTTGAACTACATATTAGAATACATACTACTGCCCCCTCCTGGTATGGAGAGGTTTATTTATTTTTTGTTGTTGTTGTTGTTGTTGTTTTGTTTATCTTTTCACGCTGGGGAAGAATATATGCTTATCCCAGCTGTTAGCTTTCACTATGCATGAATAATAGACATAACTTTGGGTCACATACAGTATTGCTGAATACACTTTTTACAAACAGAATGAGAATAGCAGAATGTGAGACCGCCAGAGAGCGGGTCCACCTATGAACTCCTGCACCTGTGAAAAATCGAGGGCACAAACTGTTGGACATATGGCAGATAGAAAGATGGCAGGCTCTGAAGTGCAAGGAACAGGGGGGAGGAAATTGAAACGAGGAAAGACATTCACCCCATGGTTAGGTAGGGTTTTGTGTGTGTGTGTGTGTGTGTGTGTACCTGGACTTCTGTGTATGAGCACATTATTCAGTGGCTGGAACAAAAGTGCGCAGTGTTCCAGCCAGCACACAAAGCGAGGACATTGAGTGTGAGTGTCTCTGTTAGGCTGCTCTGTGATAGAGTTGCAGGGTGACATTCTTTTCCCAGGCTGGTGTGTGGTTTGGCAGGAGAACGAGGCCATTGTTTTTCTGGCTCGACCGCTATGCTGTTCTGCATCCATGGACTACTAAAGTCGGATTTATGTTTCGGAACAGTTTCCCAAAGTCTTCGTAAGGTTGGGAAAACACTTAGAAGAGGCGGTTCTCTGAAACAGAAACGTCCAAACTTCTACTTTTTGCGTAAAGGGGCGGGGATGTGTAAAGGGGAGGGAGGTTCGGCTTTCTAGATGCAGCAATGCAGCTATTAGTTTGAAATGACACGGTAATCGGTAAATAGCGAAATGGTTTTATATTTTATTTCACTTTTCAAATTTGCAATGTATTCAAATGTCACGTATGCCACGTAATGAAGGTTAGGACGGATGCAAGTGCAGATAAGAGCTTTTAATAAAGAGAGGCAGGCGGGCAAATCCAAATCATGAGACAATAGCATGATCAAAAACAGGCAGTGGGTCAGGCGATCTGCTAACAGGCATAAACGTGGCAAGGCAAGAATCGAGAACGAGAAACAAGAAACAAGATCAAAGAACATGAATCAAAATGAGGAACACACACAGACAGACAGACACACACACACACACACACACACACACACACAGAACATGCATGAGAAATATTTTTCAGGAGCTGACTATGTGGTTATTTCAATCACTGCAGCATACTTGAGGTCGTTTTCCGATAAACACGCATTTCGTTCCCCACACACACACACACACACACACACTCAAATGTTCAGCTTGAAATAATCGATACTCATTAACAGTGAACTGATGAAGTCTTAGAGATATGTTCTGTGCCTCTGTGTGTCTCAGACACCTCGCGATTTGTCCAGCCTCATGGATCACCCAAAATAGCAGCCATCTCATTTGTTTTTCACACACAATACAACACAATTAACTGCACAATTCCAGCTCAGGCACAGATATAATTCACACAGCCCATTCACAAAAACCACAGACAGCAGCAGCAGCAGCAGCAAGACAGGGCCAGTGGAGTGAAAAGAGCCAATATGGAAAAGTGTGTGTGTGTGTGTGTGTGTGTGTGTGTCTAAAATTCGACAAACTTTGAAAACTTGTATCCATAAACAGGACCAAAACTATATGATGTGGACCGTCAATCAAGCCAACCAATTAGGACAAAGAGGTGTCTCAAATCGCCTGTCAATCTTAAGTTATGGCACCTTGGCTAGTCAATGATCTGCGAGATGACGCGCCATGTGGTACGAAGCTGTAGCTTTAGAAGCTGATCTGTTTGAGCCGAGTGTACAGAGCAGGAGGTAAAAGAGCTGCGCAGACCAAAATACTAAAGCTCTGTTTAGGTTGAGATGAAGCGAGCGCTAAATCCCACTGCACCATTACCAGCAGGTAGTCGAAAGGCATTGTGGGTAATGTAGGAAACTCTTAGTTCACACTCTAACACGGCTACATGACATATACACCAAAGAAACATACACACACCTATAACACAATGTCATTGTCCCGTACATGTCTCTAATTATACAGTTGTGCGCGCGCACACACACACACACACACACGTGAGTCATGTTAATGAGTTTTTGTGAGGCAGTGAGATTTCAGTTCCATGTTTTTGTGACCTCCAGTGTGTTTGTCTAATTAATAAGGGACTTATGAAATCCCTGGAAGAGGAACTTCCTACAGAATCACAGTTTCTAGGCCAGAGGGGAGGCGACATGATAAACTCACCTGCATATGCTTGTTCAGTGCATATGTGCGTGAGTCTGTGTGCCAACGTGTGTGTGTGTGTGTGTGTGTGTGTGTGTGTGTGTGTGTGTGTGTATATGAGAGAGAGAGACAGACAGAACATGTGTAAACAAGCTCAAATGCGCTTCTGTTCTGAGCCCACGGCAATTTCCTCTCTCATCACTTTATTAAATACACACATTACACCCCATGCACACATTTACACCTTACACCTCCTCTCTGCCTCCGTTTCCTGCATAATTATCATATTATTAAACCTATTTATAGACATTTTGAAGTTTGGCAGATTATTTAGTTTGAAACTAAAACGTGGGACACAAACTGGTCAATAAACAGGTTTAATACAGCTTGAGACTGTCTTATTGTATTCTAGGATCATTTCTTTCAATAAATAAATATTAGAATGAAGCAAAAAATAAATAAAGCGATTTCAAACATAAAATTGGAATAAATAAATAAGTAAATAGGTAAATAAAGAAATAAAAGTCTTAATTTTAAGTTTGAAGCCTTGTCCTAAAGTTTGCTTTGTTCAATGAAGTCATTATCCTGTTACACAATTTGGCATTAAGCAATTTTCTTCATAAAGCAATATTACAATAAACAAAAACAAAAACAAATCTAGTTTAAAAATCTTGCAATATTCAAAGAACAAATACAAAACAATAAATACACAACCAGTACAATTTTATTTAAAATAAAACACTTAAAAATCAATGTCTATAAATCAATTTATATCAGTCATTATATAATATGTGCTACATAATTGTTTCATTTGAACTGTATAATTATTATTATTATTATTATTATTATTATTATTATTAGATAAATCATCCTAAATTCCTAGCACAAGCTTTAAATATTTGTATTTTATTTTAAAAAAGAAAGAAAAAAACTCTCATTTCAAAATCTTGTATCAGCCAAGGAACAAATGTAAAGTAATAACTACACAAACAAGAATCAAGAACAAAATAATTTAATTGTCTATAAATAATTTTACATAATCGGTTATATAATATTTGCTATATATTAGTTGTATTATTTATTTATTTATCTACTATCTATAACTACGTTTACATGGACAGCAGTAATCTAATTATTCACCTTATTCTGAATAAGACGTATAATATTGTGATTAAGGTGTTTACATGAGTCGCTTTTAGGATACTCCTTTCATGTTCCCGTTTTACATGTTCTAGAACATAGCTGGATTAACGGCACACGTCATTATGTCCCCAAGTCTCTCTTGTTTACCGTAAAACGGTTGAGCACTGCCGTGTGTGTACGTGTCCTGTCGCAAAATGCCGTGCAAAAAACTCCCACACGACGTTAATAGTGTGATTAAGGTGTGTACATGTCTGTAATTCAACTGAAACAGGAATACTCCACATGTCTTAATTCGATTCGTGTTTACTTCGAGTATGACTTTAGTCAGATTAAAGTCATCAATAATCGCTGTTTACATGCTAGTTTCTTAATCAGAGTATCGTCTTAATCAGGTTAATATCGGATTATTGTTGTCCATGTAAATGTACTGAGTCTATTATTATTATTCCATGCTTGCTTGCTCAGATCAAATTTTTTTGGAGATGAAACATCCATAACAGTCCATCCTCATTTCCTTTTATTAATACCTCGTATAAAATTTGTTGGACGCCATCACAGCCATGCGAGTGCACAGAAGCTGCTTAGTTCAGCCGCTCGATTCTCTTTACATCAAAACAAATGACCATGATTTCGCCACAGCCTGTTGTTTAAATCACGAAACGGCACCGGGCCAATATTAGCCCCATATTTTATTCGCAACATCCATGTTCCCCTAAAACAGGGCATCATCTGGACTATTAGCCGCCAGCGCTGGCACCAATAAAGCCCTGTCCGAGGAGAGACGCCATTCATTTGGGAACATGGGAAGGGAAAATAAACACACACACACACACACACACACACACACACACACACATACACACAATATTGGCTAGCATCCAGAGATTTAGGTTCGAAAATGATTTCGTTCACTTTTACAGAATTAGCCCCTCGAGCTGTTTGTAATTCTCCAGCACTAGCTGCATGGTGTGGGAGAAGCTGCTGCACATCTGTCTGCAGGTGTGAAGCTCCTCTCACGGCCGGTTACCTCTGAACACGGAGTGTGTGAGAGGTGTTGGCATCTAGCAGCAGTAACATGCCACTCTCCATCAGCACTCAGCCTGAGGGAACTCGTCTTTCACACACACACTCACACACACACTCACGCCAGTACTGCCGTGTGTCTAACCGCACACACAAATACTACGTCGGTCATACAATACACACACAGCACATGCTAGGTACTAGCGCTTTAACAGGCGAACCGTTAGCTCATCAAAGAATTCTTAAATCATATTTATGATTAAATCATATAGCGTAATCCCTACGCTCTTCACATAGTGAGCTAATATGAACTAACTTATATATTAGTGAATGTGTATAATCTTCACTGCTAACACAAGCTAGCAAGCTAACACATGCTAAGCTGAGAGGATTTCTTAAACGATTTTAAGTTACACTCTTAATTCAGAATTATTTATAATATTCACTGCTAACGTTAGCCAGCAAGCAGCCGTGAGCCTTCATGACAGGATTTCTGAAAGGATTAGTAACTGACATTCATAAATGTGTATAATCTTCACTGCTAATGCAAGCTAGTTAGCTAGCAGGAGCTAACTTGAGAGGATCCTTAAGTCATATTTACAAAAAGTTCACTACCTTGACTGCTAAAACAAGCCAACAAGTTCGCATGAGCTAACCTGAGGATTCTTAAGCCATATTTCATTATTTTCACTGCTAATGCTAGCCAGTTACAGGGCATGAGCTAACTTGACAGGATTTCTGAGAGGATTCTTAAGCCATATTTAAAGATGTTCATTATCTTCACTGCTAATGCTAGTTGCTTAGCAAACATAAGCTAACCTGACAGGATTCATGAGAAGATTATTAATATCAAATATCATTTCAAAAGCTTATTATGTACTTTACAGCTAATGCTAGCCTGAGTGGATTTCTGAGAGGATTCTTATGCCATGTTTATAAGTTTTCATTATCTTCACTGTTAACACTAACTAGCTAGCTAGCACGAGCTAATGAGAGCATTTAAGAGAGGATTCTTATGCCGTGTTTTTAAATGTTCATTCACTGCTAAGACTAGGCAGCTAGTTAGCACCAGCCACCCTGAGAGGACTTCTGAGTAGACTCTTTATCCATATTTATAAATGTCCGTTAGCTAACGCTAGACGGTGAGCTAAGATGAGCTAGCCAAACAAGATTTCTAGTCAGTTGGAAAGATGATTTTATTATGTTCTTCGCTGCTAATGCTATCCTTTGACAGGATTTTAAGGAAATGCTTACTTCATGGCATCTTCATTGCTAAATCTAACCAGCTAGCTTAATTGACTTAACCTGCTAGGATGAGTCTTTTAAAGTAATGTTTATACTTATTCTTGTATGAAAGTGATAGCATACAGTATACACCAGCCAGAGAGCTAACACAAATGAACTTGATGGGATATTTCAGAAAAACACAACTATAAATCCATATATAGCTGCAACAGGTAATGTGTGCGTGGGTCACAGAGGCATGTATAGACAGAGATTCACAGAAACCTGTACGTACGTGTGTCTGTGTGTGTGTGTGTGTGTGTGTATGTGTGTGTGTGTGTGTGTGTTGGCATTAAGTCCGTAAGCAATTTGTCTAATCACTATGTACAATTATAATCCTGTCACAGAACCACATTGGCTTTTTTAGTCATGTTTTCTGCACTTGAAGTGAAATAAGAGACAAAGAAGAAGCAGAAAGAGAGAGAGACAGAGACAGAGAGAGAGAGACAGAGAGAGAGACAGGAAGCCGTCAGACACACAACATTAATTCAGCAGTATAATAAGAAATGAGCTTTTCCCCCACAGAGCGAGAGCAACTTCTAAAGATGATATGTACGTTGTTCCTGTCACCAGCCCTGAGAAAATCCTCACACGTGGGTCCCAGAGTTACAGTTAAAGAGGGAAGAGCTTCTGTGGGAACTTGTTATTCTCCTCCTTTCCCTCCACTTCTTTCTTTTAATTTCTCTTCACAGAATAAACGAACAGTGTCATGTCTTACACACCGCCTGGCCTCAGTGAGTATAAACATAAATGTGTGCTTTCTCTCGGGCTGGAAATTAATGTTGTCTAGAAAAGAATGAAGACAGATCTGGGGGAAAACAAAAAGCAAAATATAATTTCCCCAGTTTGGCCTTCTGTCCACACGGAAACAGCATTCTGACCACAATTAACTAATTAACTAACTAACTGATAAATTAATTAATCAATACAATACTAGATACATAGATAGATAGATATGATGATCTATAGTGTGTGTGTGTGTGTGTGTGTGTGTGTGTGTGTGTGTGTTCACATGTGTGTTCACACAGGCCCAGGCAGGAGCACTACCTTCAGGGCAGGGTGGGTGATGCTTTCCATATAGAATTAGGATTTGTGTGTGTGTGTGTGTGTGTGTGTGTGTGTGTTTGTGTCTGTGTGTGTGCGTGTTTCATACAGGCCCAGGCAGAAGCACTACCTCCAGGGCAGGGCGGGCGATTCTTTCCATATAGACTTAGGAATTGTGTGTGTGTGTTTATGTATGTGTGTGTGTGTGTGTGTGTGTGTGTGTGTGTGTCCATGTGTGTACTTGCCGTGAGTGAAAGTTCACTTCACAAAAAAGGCTTAGCTGTTACAGAGCACAAAACACACACACACACACACACACTTCATTTCACCATTATCAGGACCAAAAAAGTTACAGGAAATTACAAAAGCGTGAACAGCAGGAATGTGATGATACTACACACACACACACACACACACACACACACACACACACACACACACTCCGGCGTGTTACAATAAGCCCAGCTCTCTCCTCCACATCCCTCTGGTTTGCTGGCTGTGCTCCAGAACTGGGCTAATAAAACACAAGCACGTTCTGCAGTCTATCATAACAGGCAACCCTCTTCCCCACAGATGCAGTGTCAGGAGTGTGTGAGTGTGTGTCCATCAATAAATAACACAGCCGTCGTCACCTCATAACCTGCATCATAACAGCCTGTTAGTGAGTTACTGAGTATCGGAGGAAAGGGACTGTGACAGCACATGGCTCGGACTAGAACATTTTCAAAATAAGATACAGAGCGTGCTGTTATAGAAAATAATCAACGACTAAAGTGTTTTATTCCTCTTATACCACAGCAATTCACCAACTATTACAAATTTTTTATTTATTTCAACGGCATGTCATTTTTATCCATTTATAGTTACATTTACATAATATTTCTTCTTAGGAAAAACACAGATCAGCCATAACATTAAAACCACCTGACTAATATTGTTTAAGCCCCCCAAAACGGCTCTGAGCCGTCGAGGCATGGACTCCACAAGACCGCTGAAGGTGTGCTGTGGTATCTGGCACCAAGACGTTAGCAGCAGGTCGTTTAAGTCCTGTGAGTTGCGAGGTCGGGCCTCCATGGATCGGACTCCCCACAGACGCTGGATCGGATTGAGATCTGGGGAATTTGGAGGCCGAGTCAACAACTTGAACTCTTTGTCATGTTCCTCAAACCGTTCCTGAACAGTTTTTGCAGTGTGGCAGGGCGCATTATCCTGCTGAAAGAGGCCACTGCTATTAGAGAACACAAGGTTTCCCAGCGCTTTCGGTGGTAGACAGGGCTCAGCATGGGCTCTCTGCAGCTACACAGCCTCAAACGCAGCAAGCTGTGATGCACTGTGTGTTCTGACTCCCTTCTATCATAGCCAGCATGAACCTTTTCAGCTATTTGTGCTACAGTAGCTCTTCTGTGGGATCGGACCAGATGGGCTAGCTTTCGCTCCCCATGCGTATCAGTGAGTCTTGTGCGACCCTTGACCCTGTCTCCGGTTCACCGGTTGTCCTCCTTGGACAACTTTTGGTAGGTACTAACGTCTGCACACCGGGAACACCCCACAAGACCTGCAGTTTTGGAGACGCTCTGACCCAGTCGTCAAGCCATCACAATCTGTCCCTTGTCAAAGTCGCTCAGATTCTTACGCTTGCCCATTTTTCCTGCTTCCAACACGTCAACTTCGAGAACTGACTTAGGCTATGTCAAGCTTGAAATTAGTTAAAATGTCTATGAATAGGTTTAATAATCATATATTTAGTTTAATGGCATCTTATAATATGAAATACTGGATCAGTTTGACTATATTCAGGATATTTTCACTTGCTGAGATGTCGTGTTTTTTGCGGTGTAGTTCCTGTTATCACTTACGTTTTAGCAGATCTGAAAAGTCGCCCCCTCACCAGGCTGTGTTTTGAAATTAATGATAAGGTTGTACACCTCAGGCTTCCAAGTGATACAGAGTAACAGCAAATCTCCCTCGCTAACCCATTAAATTAAATTCTGAATCATTTTCATCAGCAGTTGTTTGTCCTTTTTTCATAATTGATTTATAATAATTGATTTATGAAGTACCATGGAAATAGTTTTGGACCTCAATTTCTCGCTGAACATTCTCGCTGTGGTTGCTGGGACTACGGTTGCTGCGATGGCCTTGGGACTGCAATTACCACATGCAGTTTTACAC
>JANDJT010000092.1:20173410-20184485 GCA_024331685.1 Stegophilus panzeri | reverse complement strand
TCATGGCTGACCCTGAACTCTGACCCCAGCTTCCTGACATGCTGGGGTATGTGAAGAAAAGAATTTCACTGTGCTGTAATGAAACCGTAAAAAAAAGTTATGGTTTATAACAAGACCATTCTCGATTACACAATTAAGAAGGTTTTGATCTTTCAAGAACACCACTACGGTTTTATACACGATATTCTTATGCCCTACTTCCTTGGCAGTCGAAATGCCACCGAAACACCGTCCTCTGGCACACACCTGAAACCATGGCGTGAGACACCATCTCCTTACGTAATATCCACAACAATAATCAAACTAAGTCGAAATCAAATCTAACAATCCATGCAACAAAAAAAGGGAAAAAAAGAAATAGAAACCCGTAATTAAGACTAGGTGAATTCACACAGCTCAGATCTCACCCAACACCACTCTCAACCCAGTCCCAGCATGCAACAGAGAGAGAAAGAGAGAGAGAGAGAGAGAATGAAAAGAGGTTTAATCAACTTTCCCTGAGCAGAACATGACAAGCTGCACACACAGTGCAGTTCCACAATCCAGAGCAGCAAGGTGTTAGTATAATGACAATACACACATTAGAAAGAAAGAAAGAAAAAAAAAGAAAGAGAAGGAAAGAAGCAAGCAAAAGTTCTGTGTATCCACTCAAAACCCATGGGGAATGCTAACTTTTGCACTCAACTGAAAGTGATGGACACAAAACTTTCATATTTCAGTAACATTAAAGGTCAAGAAAGACAGAAAAAGACAGGAAAAGACAGAGGCTGTGCACTATTTTTAATGGCCAGTTTCCCTGAAGAATCGCATACATAAAGACTGGTAGAGAGCGAGAGAGAGAGCGAGAGAGCGAGAGAGCGAGAGAAGCTGCAGCCACAGTGCAGTTCCACAATCAAGACCAGCAAGGTGTTAGTATAATGACTGTGCAATACACACATTAGAAAGAAAGAAAGAAAGAAAAAAGAAAGAAAAAAAGAAAGAGAAGGAAAGATGCAAGCAAAAATTGCACGTATCCACTCAAAAACCATGGGGGAATGCTAACTTTTGCACTCGACTATAAGTGATGGACAAAAAGTTCCAGTAATATTTCAGTAACTTTAAAGGTCAAGATTGAAAGAAAGAAAGAATGAAAGAAAGATAGAAAAAGACAGAGGCTGTGCACTATTTTTAATGGCCAGTTTCCGTGAAGAATCGCATATATAAGGATGCGTAGAGAGAGAGAGAGAGAGAGAGAGAGAGAGAGAGAGAGAGAGATAAAGACTGGTAGAGAGAGAGAGAGAGAGTTCTTTGTGATGCTTGCTCGACCATTTATCAGCTGGCTTTTAGGAAACTTGGCTCTGTTCGATCTCACAATAGCTGCTGAGCTAAAAAGTTAACTTCAAGCTGTGATTACAGCCTTTTGGGTGAGGAAAAGGGGTGAAATATCATATTCCCTGGCACTTGGACCAGGAGTGTGATTTCCTGTCGTGGTTTTGGTCTCTGGCAGGCAGAACGAGAGACGAGAGAGAGAGAGTGTGAGAGAGAGAGAGAGAGAGAGAGAGTGATGAGGAGAACAAGGCGACATAAGTGGCACGTCTCAATGAGTTTGTCATCAGTGTTTCCCAGAAATCTAGCTCATCAGAAGCCAAATGAGCAAGGGCAAACATCCGATAACTTTTGTGTGTTTGTGTGTGTGTGTGTGTGTGTGTGTGTATAACCAGGGTAGGGAGGATTACTTTAAACGTGTATTCCGTTATAGTTACAAATTACTTCATAAAAAATTTAACCAGTAACATAATGCAAGTATCACAATATGAAAGTAATGGAATCTGATTATTTTTGGATTACTTCAAGGCCACATATGTAAATAAAATCAAGAGAAACGCAATAAGCCTTATATGGCCATGGGCGATGTTTCAACTCAGGACAGCTTCATTTGCTGCTATTGTGAAGCAACTGTTTGACGCCGTACAACATCGCTTCATCTTCACGCGTTCGCTGAGAGAAGGCTAATGATTGAGAGGTAGGAATTTGGCCAATAGGTGCTGCAAGCCTTTTATAAATCGACCAATCGGTGTGCGAGAAGGCGGGAATTACAGAGAGGGGTTAAAGCAATGCAAACATCCGCACACATGATGCAGTATTAGACCATAAGCACATCATAATGAAACTGAGGACATGGTCACCCTAACAAAAGCATTTCAGAGAACAATTTGTGTTAATTTCTACCAAATGAACTTAATAATGCACCAGGAGGTTGCTCATGTGAGTCACGACTAGCAAGAGAGAACCAGAACTATAATCAAGCAGCTGTCTATTCTGTGTTATGTCAAAAGATTAATTTCTTGTAATCCTGATCCTGATCCGTAATCTGATTACTTTGTTTTTTGACATAACTGTAACGGATTACAGTTACCAGGTTTTTGTATCCTGATGACGTACCGCCGTTGCATGTATTCCGTTACGTCCCAAACCTGTGTATAACTACATGCCCTGTCCCAGTCACACATACATATGAGATCTATAATCCCTTTAAGACATGTAACTGCATTGCAATGATGTCCATGACTAAGCCGGTAATGTATGCTGACTTCAGAAGATAAACTCAGAATGACCTCTTATAGGTGTGTCAATAAACACAAATCAACCTGGTTTCTCTTTAATGGTTCTATGCAGTGCTCTAGAACCTGGGTGTGCAACGTGCTGATAAAACCAAAGACCTCTAAAGACCTTTAAATCGCCACTTTTCAATGCTGTTTTTCCCCCCCTCTAATGTAGCCTTAACATTTACAAAACCACCTCGTCAGCTTTTAAGCTTTCAGAGACAAATAACCTCAGAAGCTAAAGACAGACAGCGCTGGTGGGAAGGCACAGGAAAAAAAAAAAAAAAAAAACAACCCATGTTTGGATCAAATTCATTCTCATCAGCTGAACAGTCACATATTTAAATACTAATGGCACTCTTTACAAAAAAAAAAATTCTTGACAGGTTCTTAGCATCTTAAAGGGGTTCTGCTTGGATAGTGGTAGATCATGATCTCTGTCATTATAATATAATATAAATAAATAAATAAATAAAAGCAGACCTCCTGGCTTTGCTTGATGGATTCTTTGGTTGTTACAACTCTGGTAATCTTTCTGGCACATTTAACACTACAACAGAACTGTCCTGATGGTGTTCCACCCTGATGATGATGATGATGAGGATATCCTCTGTACCATAGTCTTTCCTCCATCACCTGTCTCTACTGTCACATTCACGCTGTGGATTCTATGACATTGGCTTGATCAAACCATCTTAATCTTGAAGAGAAGGATGCTTTCTGAAGAGGTTTTACTTTCCACAGAACCCTACAATAGAGTAACAGGATGCGATTGAGCAGTTGAGGGATAAGGGTCTTGCTCAAGAACCCAACTGTGGCAGCTTGGCAATGCAGGTATGATCAAAGCAACATAATATTTCTTGAACAAAAGGATACATTCTGAAAAGGTTTTACTTAGATCTCTCCAATAGAGGGTTCCCCCATAAGGACAGAATACAGTAGAGTAGTTGAGGTGTAAGGGTCTTGCTCAAGGACCCCACTGTGGCAGCTTGGCAATGCAGGTTCTCCAACATGGACATGATCAAACCAACATAAAGACATTTTCTGAAGATGCTCTTCATAGACCTCTCCAATAGAGGGTTCCACCAGAGTGACAGGATACAACTGAGCAGCTGAGGGTTAAAGGTCTTGCTTAATGACCCAACTGTGGCAGGTTGGCGGTGCAGGTTTTCCAACATGTAATGTACATGATCAAACCAACAGAAAGGCGTTTTTAAAAGCAGTTCTTCAACTTCAACTGACTCCTCCAACAGAGTGTTCCCAGAGAGTGTCAGGATATAATTGAGGAGTGGAGGGTTAAAGGTCTTGTCTAATGACTCAACTATGGCAGCTTGGCAATGCTGGGATTTGAACTCACAACTGACCCATCAGCAGGCCAAAACCTTAACCACTGAGCAACAACCTCCCTGCCCTTGGCGTCACATTCACACCTTGGGGTTGCCAAGATGGTAATGATCAAGCCAACATAAGCTTCCTGTAGATGTTCTACTCAAAACCCTCTTTGAGAAGGAAACTCTGTTGTAGTGCACTACAAAGAACCTTGAAGGGTTGTTCTCCAGAGAGACAAACCAGAAGAATCCTGAAGGCTGTATAGCAACTTTAATAGTAGTTGATTGTTGATTTCCACCATCACAAACTCCCTAGCTATGCTTCAGAGGTCCTGGGGGGTCAGAGGGTAACATTTTGTTGCAGGGATTCTTTTTTTTTTTTTTTAAAGAACCTTGAGGGGTTCCCAGTGGAACAAACCAAGTAATCGTTAATAGATCAAGGTTTTGGTTTCTTTTCAAAGAGTGGTGGATTATGATTTCCATCACTCTAATGAACATCTTAGAGAACCTTGTTCCTAATTTATCTGACGTTCGTATCCTTGGTGGCAAGGAAGCTTTCTAAAGACGTTCTATTTGGAACTCCTTTTGAGAGGGAAACACACTATTGTATGGTTTAAGAGTGACAAACCAGACCAAAGGGGAGCTCCTCCATTGTGTCACCCACCTCTTACACATGTATATCCAAACCAATGTTTCTTAAACGGAAGGAAATTTAGCAGAAAGGCAGTGGAGTTGTAAAGACAAACTGGCACTCGTCAGCGGACCCCCTTGATTTCCTGTTGACTCAGATTGGCCTCTGACGTTTGGCAGTCTAATTCATAATCCACCCCTTTCCCATTGTATTCTCTCTCTCTCTCTCTCTCTCTCTCTTCAGTTTTTTTTTCTCTCAACTGTCAAACTCTAAAGTCTGTTTCCACACTATAGTCCCGAACCTGAGGACTGTCACCCCCCTGGCAGGTGCTCCTGCATATTCATGACCCGACCGGGTTTCCGATTCCACAAAGGGGAAACTGGCCATCTCTCAGAGGTAAACAAACACTATAGTAGGTAATATACTGGCCTAGCATAGTATGCGTATTTTTACATGCAGATTAAGAGTGCCTCCGGCTGCAGGAAAGTACCGATTAGTAATGGGTAATTACACACCAACAGATCTGGGAAGCTTTGGAGGATAGTGGACAGAGAAATGTGTTGTTCTTATGCAGAATGGGAGCCGGTCAACTTGTATTGGAGTCTGTAAATCTTTCATAGTAGATCTTTGATGTGTAATCATTTTTATGGACAAACGTTTCAGAAAAAAAAACCCAGTAAGATGGAAAAATGACATCACCACTTTACGGTTTAACGACTTCATGATTGTAAAGAGTTCAGAACAACCAACTATAGTTTATTCAATAAGATAGGAAGAAAGAAAGATAGCTAAGCTAATCTAAGCTAATTTTCCATTCAAACAGGATATTGTTTAAAGTAGTCACAAATGTAATCCATACAAGTAGTTTAATCATGTGGTATTCAGAACTTTCAAGTCACGACTTTCTCAGAAGTCACAAGTTTCTTTATATAGCCAACTCCGGTCATATTCTGTTAGCAATTATTGCTAAATATATTTATAGCATAATATTAGTCATAAAGAGACTTTTCACAGTAATTTATTATCATATCTGAGGAAAATGTTGGCATTCATGATAATTCTGCCTCGTTTCCACCGTCATTCTGCCTTTACATTCATGTAAACAACGTAACTGCTACGTGATAGCTAGCTAAATCATTAGCCTTTGTATGCTTTCCAAGATGCGGAATATTTCCCAGTTATTTTCCACTTCATAAAAAATGAAAATGAAGGTACTCGAAGGAATAATAAGCACTTCTGGGTATAAAGTAGGCTGTCCATTTTCACAACTAGTCTCTTTTCACCAGGTAAAGAATTCGTTCTGCTTTTAATCAAGTTATTTGATGATTCATCAAATGTTCCTATAGAATGAACATACACTTCTTATTTTCCATCTTCTTACTCTCTGACAAGGCTTCATGTTCAGCTAGCTAGTCACAGAAATTGTGCCGTGATATCTAACATCTACAGTGCTAGTGACGTACGTTAGGCACGTGAGAGGAAAATCGCACAAATTCCACACAAAAAAAATTCGCTCTTTCATCGGAAGCAACTACAGAACTTGACGGATGCAGTGCACCCAAGACAAATTAACTTTTTCAGACCTCAAAATATGCTTTTTTTTGCATGAACATAACATTACCATAGAAACAGTGTTCCACAATAGCTATGCATGCCTGTATATGCTTGTTCTTCCTAAAGGCTGGGTATTTACTTATTTATTTTAATTTAAAACTTTTCTTTTTTTTCCTCCTAGTGATCCAGCTTAACTCTGTGGTATAGTTAAAAAGACACGGCATCTTTGCCGAATTGCAAACGACTCAGGAGATCTCTCAAATGACTCTCATAGCCTTTTTAAAGACAGGCTTTCGGGAAGGACACCTCGCTCCCCGATCGCTGCTTTATCTCACTGTAGTGCTGACATTCACTGACTGTGTCAGCTCCTGCTGAATATTCACCCAATACGTCCTGAATATTCATCTCAAGGAAAGGAAGGAGAGTGTGTGTATGAGAGAGAGAGAGAGAGAGAGAGAGAGCGAAACTGAGATCAATAAATGATTTTTGTCCTTTTTTTTAATAAATGGCCTGACAGATTAATCAGTAATTCGCTCCCGAGAATAGCAATGATATGACAGCGCTAGGCTATAATGCACCCAAGGAGGGCAGGAGTCGTTGACGCTGAATGATAATGTGCGAGGGAATAAGAAGAGGAAGGTGACCTTATGTGATTTAAGAGCAAGTGCTAAAGCGAGCACACGTACAGTAGGAATTCCCTTTATATCTCAGCGCTCGAACATCGAACATCTTCTTCCACGTCCAGGAAGCGAAGCAACTTAAAAGCTCATGATGCCAAAAAGACCGAAGTCACTGAAGTATCAAAAAAAGTTAGTGGTCCGTAGGTTTTTGTGACACATATACAGTAGGTATACATCAATGTAGCTACAAAAAAAGTACCTAAAAGCCACAGCTCATAAAAGAAGCAGCTAATTAACTCAATTTGTCAGGAATCCTTCGTCTCAGCACGGCTTGCTCTTGCTCTTAATTCTCCGTGTGCTTTTGTCTATGTTTTGGTCTCATTTCTACCCCTGTCCTGTCATTACCTTTGTTCTCGATTGTGTTCACCAGTTCTGTATTCACCCTTGATTCGTTTCTTTACTCATACCCTTGTGTTTCGCTGTATTTGCGCATCTCTAAGCCGGTTATGTCCACGTCACGGCGGGATCGTGAACAGAGGGAGGCATCTTGGAGAACGAGTGGGAAAATTCTTGAATGAGCATGCATCTGTGTTTGATTACCACTGCTCTATTTATACACTGTGTTTCTTGTAGTGGGATGCTAAATGCCGAAGGTTGAACAGGCAAATAAATGCAACACCAGTTTCATTTGTGCCTGCGTATTTAAAAACAACAACAACAACAACAACAACAAAAAAGTATGGTGATGGATACATTTTATTTAGCATTGAGGTAAGGAGTCTCCAGTGTTAGCGCTTTGTAACTTTTGCAGGTTTCTCTGTAACATGGAACGCTGTGGGTTGTTTTGTTTTCTTTTGTTTTTTATTAACTTCATCAAAAACCAATGATTTCCATCAGGAGGATGTAATAAAGAATAAAATGTCCACAGCGAGTGTTAGCATGCCACGAGCAGACTGTGAATCAGCAGAAGGAGCATCGGGTGCATTTTAATGGAGCAGATGGTGGGTATATCATGAACCACACTGCCCGCAGGTTCCTCAGCTAGGACACCACAGTGGAGCCGGTGAGGTCAAGCGCAAAGCGAGCAAACTTGAGTGTTGCAGTTTGGACAAGTTTATTCTGACATTTAGTTGAAATTGTAAATGTAGTGGGACCAATTAGCATGGCTTGATTTGCATACGCTGACTGTAATTCACTGGCATCAACGGTGATAGATGTTTTGGAAATGAGATACTTTAAATAAATAAATAAATAACACACTCTCAGGAGATAATCACATGTGCATCTTGGCCTCCTCTCGAGCTCTGCTACAGCCGCTTGTCTGTCTGCGTCCCTGGACTTGCAGATCATGCAGGTAGTTTAGCAGCTCGGTGCACTGCGGCATGCTGGGATACCAGGCAGTATTTTTTTTTTTCTGGCGGGTGCATCTAATTTGCCTGAATTTGCATTTGTTCCGCATCAAGCAGAGCATGGAGAGGTGCTGGGTGGAAATGGGCAGGAAGTGAGCTGGCTGAGTGGAGGGTGCTCTGAGGGTGCCGGTGTGTGTGTGCACATGAGAGAGAGAGAGAGAGAGAGAGAGAGAGAGAGAGCGCTCAGGGGAAGAATCCCACTCCTGGCGTGTTTATTAAACCAGGGGGAGGGCTCTGTGCGTTTGCATGTGTGCATTCTTCAGGTGGAAGGCAGGCACCCTGGAAGCCTGAGGTGATGAAACAGAGAGAGTGATGGAGGTAAGACAGAAAGAAGGAGAGACAGAGAGAGAGAGAGAGAGAGAGAGAGACTGGAGAGGAAGAGGTATTTTTTCCCCGAATGCACATCTAAATGCACAGGCCCAGTCGAACCCCCCTCTGACACATCACAAGTCATCCAGTCTCCTGACATTGCCTGACAGATTAAGTGCTTTTCATCTTTTCAGTTCAGGGTTCTGCACGGAGGACAAAAAAAGAGGGGGGAAAAAACAACATTTTTTTTGTAAGCACAGACAGCACACATTACCATTATTCCCCTAAGCGTTTAATGCTGTCGCCCGTGATTCAGAAAAAAAGAATGCAAGAGGTCAGGTGGGCTTTCTTCCGTCTTTAGATATCCGTAACAGGAAGAAAGTATTGGTGTCAAAATAATTCAGCGAAACACAGATCACCGGCTGAGCCCCTGTTCCTCTCTACTGAGCCGCAGACACTCCATGCTACCTGTCTCTTCGCTGCACAAACTGAATGAAACCAAGCCAAGTAGAACGGAAGAAGAATCCAAGGCTACATAAAAAAAATATAAAAAATAAAATAAAAATACAAAAGCAGGCTGATGCTTTGGGTAAATCAACCTTATCTACAGATGCTGGAGTGTTTCATGACAAAGGTTTACCCTTTATAATGATTCCACATTCACATTCTCTCAAAATGAGGCTACCGCCACCATGTTTCACTGTGCTGATGCTGTTTGTTTAGGTATGCTCTTTAACAAACTTTAGGTTCTTCTAGGAACAGGTGTATTTGATATATTAAATTTCATGTGACACTTTAATTGCACCTAGTTCAATGTCATACAACTAATTATGTGACTTCTGATGACAACTGGTCGGACCAGAACTAATTTACACCAAGTGGAGCGAATACTTATGCAATCACAATGTTTTCCATGTGATACTGTTTTTTGTTTTTTTTCCCCTCCCACTTGAAGTCAATATACATGATTCATAATCCTGATTAAGTGCATTTCACTTTCAGGTTGTAACACTGCAAAATGTGAAATATACGTACATAAAACCATGGAACTGTATAAAAGTCACCAAGGACCACATAGCATAATCTCAAAATTAGCATTTTTGTGCAAATTATTCCTGAATGTGTAATTAAAAGCATTAAAATAATCTCATATTTAAATTGTTAAATATGCTTTATTTAATGCCCAAGACACTACTAAACATCACCTTTACCCTCATAAAGAATACATAGATATGTTAATATGCATGGTATGCAAATAGGACATGCCCCCAACACCCTTCACCCTACTCTGGTTATGCTATGCTATTAGCTATGAAAAAAAATTAAAAAGATGACTTTGGGGATATCTGACGCTCAGAAATACATGACCTTTGACATGTGCGTTCACCGGAATTAACAAATAATAATGCACCAGAATAAAGAATTGAGTTATTCTGAAACATGTTACTGTGTATCTGTGCTGTGATTAGCTAATTAACTGCTAGTAAACTAGCTTACTTTTCTCACAAGTAAACATTTCAGTATATAAGTATTGATTCCCATCATCATATTCTCAGCCAAATCTGTCAAAACACACCCTCACAACTACAGTGAACTGGTAAGTTTAGCTCAGTTAGCTAGCTTAAGAATGCAAGTTGTGGTGCTACTGTAAAAGCTTCCAGTTATCACGTCATGGTCCAAAACTCCTAAACTTACAGAACGTACTGCAAAGGTGTGTGTTTTGTGCTGTGTTAACAAATTTAACCCAAATACCAACATATACATCTGGAATGAACCAACTACGAGGAGGTAAGCATTTGAAAATCTTTTTTTTTTTTCATGTTAAGGGTACTCAACATGAGGTACAATTTTCTAAGTACTCTCAGTTTAAATCAAATTTGACTCCTGAATGAAAAGACAGTTTCTCACAGCTAAATATTTCAGCCGAAACAGCGAGGAAGCAATGAGACACAAAGCACTGGGAAAAAAGGCATTAAGAATTACTGAGTTTAACAGAATTCAACTAATTATGTTCATTAGCAGACTGAGCACATTATTTGCCCTTATTGCGAGTACAGCAGGGATATTAGCATAATTTTCAAATGGAGAGAAAATAGTGGGATAATGCTGGTAATTAAGTTATGTAGCTATATTCCTGGGGGCCATGTTCTTATCCTTTCTCATTATTACTGTATATAGAGCAATATTTAGTTCTCTCGACATGATTGCCTCTATGAGCGGAGTGCCATTTGTTTCCTACTAATATTATGTTTACAAATGTGTATGTAAAGTAAAAAAAAATCAACACAGATCTAAAGTTTCCTTCACAACAACCTATTTACATGTTTCACAACTTAAAACAATAAAACCTACAAAATCGACAGCACTGTGAGGGAAACCATCACCCATCCCAGCCCACTATAACTACGCTTTAGCTTCAAATATAATCATAAAAATACTTTATAAAATTGCCTTATTTTTGCATTAATGTGCAAATCCATCGAACATCACGTTCCATGGAAAAACTTAACTTAACCATTGTTACCTGAAAACACTCACCCCGTGGGATATTTTGGAAAGTCACATGTTCAAGAGGAAGTTGCATCATCCGAATTTCCTGAAGATGGGTGGGAAGAAACGTAAGCTCTTTCAACTTTTTCTAT
>JANDJT010000092.1:20152026-20171388 GCA_024331685.1 Stegophilus panzeri | reverse complement strand
GAGAATAAATCTTGTACAATTTGGATCTTGTATGTAGTATGTATTACTTTAAACACAATAATGATGTGCATTGGTAGACCACTTGTGTATATGTTCAAGGCAAATCTTCTTATATTTCCTTGGTCATGTCACCATTACATGCTTTACCCAGATGTATGGTTCATTTTGTTAGGTTTCGTCCCCAGTCTATGCTGTTCATGAGCTGTTGAAGAAACTACTGTACTGTCTGTCAATTTTTTTCCTCATGATAAGACATTGAACGAGTTACTAACATGATGAAATGACACACAGGAGTGAGGTGTTAGATTAGGTGAACAGGAAAAATATGGCTCTCGGTGAAGACCAGAACGAGGAGGATCAAACGAGAAAGGCGAGGAAGAGAGTCAGACACCAGAGACTGGTTCATTAGTCTCACAGTGGCTATCCCATCTGGACTTGGTCACTGGGGTCAGCAACTGAATGTGGCATAGGGAGACATGAAATGAGAAGCAAACAGACGGCAAGGTGAAGAAACGATGCAGGAAGCAAGACAGTGTGAAGAGAGACACAGATGAGTAACCACCCACTAACACCCCTGATGAAAATTAAACATGTTTTCTTTTTTGGCACAAAAAAAAAGAAAGCCAAGGATTGGAAGCACTGTGTGCTGTGGTGTGTCTGTCACTGCTCTATTTTCCCTCTAATTAAAACCGACTAAACTTTCAGAAATAGGTGATAAACCATACAGCAATATACTGCCAGTCATAACACAGCAGTTCACACATAGTAAGAACCACAGTAAAACCATAACAATGTCACAGGCAAATCTATAGTAACCATAGTAACCTATAGTAAACGTACAGTACACTATAGTTAAATATGTAATGAAAATATTTAGCAAACAATACCACATGCCTTCCATTCAGGTCGCTAAATCTGTGACAAAACTGCTGCTAGGCAACTGGAAAATATGTATACGGCACTTAAATCAGCTAACCGCTGAGGCTAACAACACTTAGCAATTACATATTTTATATGAACAGTGTAAAGGTGTAATGTCAGTAGAAACAAGCCAAACATGTCAAGAATATAAACATTTACCTCAGAAATGTTGCTCAATCGCTTAGAAAAGGCTGCATTGAATTAAAATCACACTTTATTTATACTTAGCGTCGCCTGCTAATCAATACAACAAGAGTGAGCTGTTTAGACGGAATTCTGGATGCAGTTTATTTGAATGGTGCCTACATAGGGTTCATAAGCATTGCATCAATCTTTTAGAAAGCCATGCTGGACAATTTATGAGACTTGAGAGGAGACAGAAGAGGTTTTTGCTGTCATTTTTCTACTGTTAATCTCCCAAGATGACAGATGGTTTCCCAAACCCTCAAGGAATGACAAAGACAAAACGTTGGATTTTCAAACGTTTCGAAAAGTCAATTCATTTGGATTGGATGGCGATCCAGGTTCTTCTTTCTATCATGTAAATACGGCAAAATACTCTCCGTAAAAGCTTTATCAACAAAGATTACATACATGAATCCTGCAATGCTGCATTATAAAACATTTATGCAATACTTGTGTCATGAATCCCGTATGTAAATACAGCGAACACAAGACCGTAGCATTTGTGACCACAATTCATGTTCAATATGGAAATAAACAGTGATGACTGTTAACATTAAGTACCACAGTAGAACTGTAGTAGCATTATGGTTCAGAGTTACTAATCATAATAACCAAAGCTATTATAGTGGTTACTGATATGCATCATAGTTTACCATAATTTTTGTTTCTTATTTTCCCCCCATGAGATTTCATTTCCACTAATCTCCTTTGGTCGTTCCAAACAAAAGCTCTCTGCAATTCAAACCAACACCCATTAAAAACTCTCAATATGTCCATTTTTGTCATTTCAATGATGCTTTGCCAATGGCCAGAGGGATTCAGTAATTACCAGCCACTCTGGATGCATGTTTATTGCTCACGACCCAAAATGGCTCCGGCGGAGCAGCGAGTCCAGGGCTGCCAGGGGAACGAGGCTGAGAGCAGACAGCAGATGCTGCCCGTGCTTGGCACACAGATGCATGCATGCGGCTCCACAGTCAGTCATCGCAGCCAGGAGACAGAGAGAGACAGAGAGAGAAAAGAGAGGAGAGACAACATACAGTGACAGGTGTCAACACCAAGGTACTATTCACCAGCGCCAGAAGCCCACTGAATTCCTATTATAGAGCTGGACACTGTCATAAGAGTCAGGCAAAGTCACTCTCTGACTCTCTGTCAAAAAAAAAAAAAAAAAAAAACCCACAAAGTGCATACTATATGATGCAACCTGAAATGGCCAAGAAATAAACAGGACACTATGGTATATCTGGGATTACTTTAGAGATCATTTTTAACCACCTGATGTCTCCAAAACGACACGGTTTCATGTTTACAATTAGTATGAAAAGTTACGAAGGTTAACTCCGAAAACCTTTTAAAATCTTTTAACTACACTCAATAATAAACCCTATACCAATGGTGCTCAACTTACTGTAGCCAAAGACCTCTTTAACTGTAAAACACTGTAAATTCCATGAACCCCCTCAGTAAGGATTTATACATGAAGATTCAAATTTTTCAATGCTTTCCATTCCTAAACTTTCCCTCGATAGAACACGTAAGGTCCGTGTTGACTTTGGTGCTTGGACCAAATGTAATTACTAATAATGTGGGTTGTGATTTCCACCACTGTAACAAAATTAAAGTAAAAACGTTATGGACTCTCTATGCCCCTAGGCGATGTTTCACAAGCCCCAACTCTTTTAAAATTCTCGATTCTAACTGCCCAGAGGGTGATTTTCTATAACAGCAGCTCTGACAATAGTTGCAGGAAATGTATACATCAAAACCTTATATGTATAAATAAATAACCGCCCGGAAGGGGCTGATTGGAAAGAAAGCTGATAAAAAAAAAACAACAACCAAGATATAGCACGTGCACAAAGACTCGAACCACAAGCATGCATATACACCGTCACGTGCTCATGTTCATGCTGTTTCCTGGGTAACAAAAGCCTGCATCATCCTCCATACCGCAGCATCACAGCAGCTCAGGTCAGAGTAGTGCGATTCATTAATCAGCCCCAGACCTCGGGGGAATCCAACTTCTCCTCCTCTTGCACGCTCTTTTCTTTCCCTGGCATCACTGACCAAATCCTTCGCTTTTTTCTCCACCTTCCTTCCTCCTTACATAACAACATGGCCGCTTATTTGTTGGGCAGTTGTCTCTGGAGAGCGATCGCCAAACAAATCCGCTTGCATGGTGGATAGTGCTGGGTAATTGGCACAAAACAGTTCATCAGAAACCTGCAGCCTGCTTTTCTTTCCGCTCACAACTACGACCCTGCTTCATCCCTCCATACGAATGCAAGCTTTATTAATCAATGTCCAGGATAATAAGCCCCTCCGTAGGTGGTAATTGCTGTTTATAGCGATCGTTCGACGGCTTTACCGGCCCCCGTCGCAACATCACACAACTACGAACCTTCGGGGAAAAGAGACTATTACTGCCATGCGAGGATGAAGTGTAGGCTAAGCGTTTCCAGAAAATAAGTCCGTGACGCAGTTTTAGTGTGAAAGGAGAAAAAGAGGGTGTTTTTTTCTAATAACATGCACGTTAAGAGCTTGGAAACTTTAAAGTGCGCATTTCCTTTGAACCGAGGTCAGTCTGGACCTTTCACTTACTTTTGAAGCACTGTAGCTTTAATCAGTTCTGTTGATCGAACCTCAGCTCCGCCTGTTTCTATAAAAGGCTGGATTTATACCTTCCCTTTTCTCCTTTAATCCTAATCCTACTACTTCGATATTAAGACTTTGCTAAAGAAATACAGAAAGAAATATTTAACCGTACCCCTGTTTTAATTTTAAAAAAGTAAAAAATTTTGGTACGAAAAGTTGAAATGAGCAAATAGTTTCTTGCTCCAGACTTTTTTTTTTATGCAACTCTAGTTTATAAAAGGTTTAATGTTTCATTTTTCTCTAGCACACTTTTGATATCACAAAGTCCAAAATTCAATTTTAATACTTAACTTTTTAATCGGGTCTCTTCAAATCATTAGCGTTATCTCTTCCTTTCATGGGACAAAAATTAATCAACACTGTCAACTAGACAGAATACAATAACTCGAGACTCCATGATATGACTGTCATTATTATTAAACGCTGGGCTTTTTATATCCAGTTATTCATAATGATAATGAGGCTTTATTAATCATATATACATTACAGCACAGTGAAATTCTTTTCTTCGCATACCCCAGCATTTCAGGAAGTTGGGGTCAGAGTGCAGGGTCAGGCATGATGCAGTGCTCCTGGAGCAGAGAGGGTTAAGGGCCTCGCTCAAGGGCCCAACAGTGGCAGCTTGGCAGTGCTGGGGCTTGAACCACCATCTTAAAGCTTATTAAACATTATCCACTACTATGAATTATTTGAATAGAAAAAGTATGATATTACGAGAATAAGGGGGAATAAGTCTAGATTTTATTGACAGTTTCTGAGTTATTTACAGTAGGAAAACCCACATACTGGACAGAAGACCTTCAAATACTGTTGATATTTCCTTGGAAATGTAGAAATTTTTGGAGGAAAAAAGTTAGCTGTTAATAGTCGATAAATCAATAAATCAATAAATCAAATTCTTTAAGCCAAATACACTTAAATATAACAAAAATTGAACTCAAACTTGTTATATTTAAGTGCATTTGGCTTAAAGAAATTGATTTATCAACTTGAACATTTTGAGGTAATTAGTTTTCTCAATTTGTTTGAGTTAAATGAACTTATCCGGTTTTATAGTGCAGTAACCTGTAGAACTTCATTTTTTTTTTTTTTATGTAATCATGAATGGCATGACATACTTTTTATCCATTTAAAGTTACGTTTCATGTTGTTACGTTTCAATCGATCACTGCAGATAGATTAAAACAATATAACTTTACATCTAAAAAATATCCTGGATATGAAACAGAACAATGAGGGAATTTGAAAATGAAGAAATTTCAAAGTGATGTTTGTTTAGATTGCAACAATTACATGTTTTATTTATTAACGAATGGCATGACGTACTTTTTTTATCCATTTATAGTTACGTTTCATGTAGATCCCATTGTTACTTACATTATAGCAGCTATAAACGGTTGTTCCCTCAATAAACCTCTTTTCTCTCTCTCTCGCGCTCTCTCTCTCTTTCTCAAATATAATCAGTCAGAAAAACACAGCTTGCCACGTGCTGAGAAATTGCAAACTGCAGACTCCTCTGTGCTGAAGATTTTGAGAAGAGAAAGTGAAATGTATGCGACTTGATATGTCTCGATGATAGTCCTTCTCCATTTCTAACCCTTTTTTGTTTTCCCAACGAACACCTGTGTAATGTCCATGATTAATGGTTGGATGGATAAAAGTCAAAAGACAGATGGATCATTTGTAATGACTGTAACATAACCCGTTCCCGTTTCATTTCTGAATCTCCATCATTTTAGTACACTCTTTGCCAACATTTGTCCATCATCACCCATGAGGTACTTGGATTTCTTTCCTAAACACTTGAATGCGGTCTGGCCCGAGTATGACCCCGCAATCACATTTCAAAACATTGCTCTGTGTTAAAAGAAGCAGACGATCCCATCACTTACTACAAGCAAAGCAGGCTTTGATGTAGACGCCGTGTTTATGCGGCGTGTCTAACACGTGCAGATGATGTGTATTATTTAAGACGGGCACTGCGAAGCAAAGGAGCAACAGTCTTTAATGTGGATTACATGTATTGGTACAAACAGGATTTGTGTTAAATGCACAAGGAAGCGCTACATCAGGAGTGTTTACAGCATGTGGCGTGTGTGTACGTCTCAAACAGGACGTGGCACAGGTGTGTGTTTGACGAGATGGAAATGACTTCGATTTGGGACTCGCGTCCATACAGTCGAATGCACAAGTTTGTGGACAGATTTTTTTTTTTTTTTTTTAGACCACAGCGCTACTTAATGCTCGAGTCTGTTTAGTGTCGATTCATCTCGTATAACAGAAGCTCAGGCAGAAGATCCGGCTGCAAGGCTTATACCGATGTGCTCATTCTAATACGCTATTATTTCTATAGTAACAACTAATACATGGATTTACATGACGAATATGGGGAAGAGACGTTTCTGTAAGACGTTTGTGGAAGGAGTCTCCAGTGTCAGCACTTCGTACAAGTCAGATGTAAAGCTGTAACAAGATCGAGAAGTTTGCATTTTCCATTTTCATAAAAGCTACGTTTTTTTTTTATTTGGTTTAACGTTTTTTTTTTGTCTCGATAACGTCAAGAGATGGTGAAGGAGCGACTGTTTATAGCTGCTATAACGTAAATGATAACGGGAACGAACACGTTTCATGGACATTCCACAACAATTAACATAACTATAAATGGATAAAAAGTACCACGTCATTCTGAATAAAAATTGTAATCGTTGGCAAACCGCTATGGTGTAAGCGGAATAAAAAACTTCGGAAGGTCCTGTTATTGAAAAAAGAATCAATTTTGGGGCGATAACTTTGCGTCCTCGTAACGCTGTCCTGATGTAGTTTATTTTCCTATTACAGCACGACTCGCCATGTTTTACTCCTTAAATAAAACGCACGTATTCTACTTAAAATGTCTCGGCTAAATGTCAATGTGGTCTAGAGACTAATTGGCTCATGGCAAGAAAAAAAACAAACAAAACAAAAAACATTGTTTTGTGTTGTATATGTAATTCCTGGAATTTAATTTGTGTAGATACATTGCAAAATAGACATACATTTCTTCTTTTTCCATTAAAACCAATATGGAGTACACAAACTTTTACACTACGTCTTCTCCACACAACCCCAGGCATCTCTAGTAAAATGAGGTGTTTAATTATAGCTTGTTAAAACCAGGACCACGTCCTCCAGCTCCAGATACAGACTAATACGTCAGGTCTATTTGCCTGACCAATCCCGATATATCTGATTACACAGGGTCACGGCAGGCAGCCACAAAAAGTAACCTACATTGATGCGTGATGGCAGCATGAGAAAATAAAGAGCATAAGCCAATTCCATGGCAACAACAAATCGATAGCCCCATCTACGCTGGAGGATGGTGACCCGAGACCGGCTCATTGATCAGTGTTCATAGCACTTTCCCTGGAGAACCTGCTATAGGACAATATCACTGCATGCCAATGCACAACTCCTCAAACAAATGAGGCACATAGATGATGCACTCAGCAGTTTAGAGAAAGCAATCTATACAGGCCGAAAGAGAGAGAGAGAGGGAGAGAGAGAGAGAGAGAGAGAATTTCTCGCAAAATATATATTTTCACCAACTGTGACCAATTAGCATGGCCTTATTTGCATAACACTGCCCTGTTAGAACAAATGAACTCTTCATGGCTTCTTTGAACAGTTCACTGAATAATTCAGGGTTCTACAGGGGTTCTCTAAAGTGTCCATTGGATACTTAATGACTTTTCATAGGTTTATTTAAGGGTTCTCTGTATAATTAAGAGTTCTTCATGGGTTCTTTGAAGGGTCCACTTAATAATTAAGGATACTTCATAGCTCTTTTAAGGGTTCATTGGATCATTAAGAGCTCTTCATGGGTTCTTTTAAGTATCCATTAGATAATTAAGGATTATTCGTGGGTTCTATTAGGTGTTCATTAGATAATTAAAGGTTCTTCAGTGGTTCTTTTAAGAATTCATTTTTAAGAGTTCTTCATGGGTTCTGTAAAGTGTCCATTGGACACTTAAGGACTCTTTATAGGTTTATTAAAAAGGGCTCATTGGTTAATAAGGAGTTCTTCATGGGTTCTTTCAAGGGTCCACTGGATAATTAAGGGTTATTTTTAGTTCCTTTTAAGGGTTCTTTGGATCATAAAGGGTACTTCATGGGTTCTTTCAAGGATCTATTGGATAATTAAGGATTATTCATGGGTTCTTTTAGGGGTTCACTGAATAATTAAGAGTTCTTCATGGGTTCTCTAAAGTGTCCAGTGGATACTTAAGGACTCTTCAGAGGTTTGTTTAAGGGTTCACTGGATAATTAAGAGTTCTTCCTGGGTTCTTTCAAGGGTCCATTGGTTAATTAAGGGCTCTTCATAGTTCCTTTTAAGGGTTCACTGGATCATTAAGAGCTCTTCATGGGTTCTTTTAGGGGTTCATTAAATAATTAAGATTTCTTCATTGGTTAATTATGGGGTTGTCATCAGTTAACTATATAATTAAGGAGTATTCATGGTTCCTTTTAGGTGTTCACTGTATAATTAAGAGTTTTTCATGGGTTCTTTTTAAAGGTTCATTGGATAATGATGGGTTTTTCATGGGTTCACTGGATAATTCAGGAGTATTCATAGTTTCCTTTAGGTGTTCACTGTATAATTAAGAGTTCTTCATGGGTTCTTTTAATAATTCATTAGATAATTTTGTTGTTGTTTTTTTCCTCCATGGGTTACCTTAGGGTTCATTGGAAAATGAAGGCTTATTAATGCTTCTTTTTAAGGGATCGTTGGATAATTAAATGTTCTTCATGGGTTCTTTTAAAGGGTTCATTGGATAAATAAGGGTTCTTCATGGTCACATAAACGTCACATAAACAACAAGTTCAGACTTAAGCCTTTCATGCAATGTATACGAATGTGTCACAGATAGCATTATAACAGAAGGACGCAGTGTTGTGTGGAGTTCTATCTCAGCACTGAGCATATGGACGCCATTAGGCAAAGCTACAACTGAGGACATCAGAGAGCTGTCATGGAGGTATAAAACAAGCACTAAACCGGAGAGTTAAGCAAACGAGAGAGAAGTGTGTCTAAAGCGTAGCATAGGTGCAACCTGTAGAATTCCCATCATTACTTTAGTAAGCACGATGATTGCGGCTGAAACACTAGTAATAGGAGGTAATTGGCAATAACAACAGTGGTAAGTGTTCAGACGAGGCAGCAGCAGACTTGTCAAGAGTTTGTTAGATGGGTTTGACAGGTAAACACTCTGGCAGAGATGTTTTAATGGGCCAGGGACTTCATTCTTTCCGGTCTCTTTCTCTCTTTAGTTCGTTTTTTCCAACTCGTCCTCTCCTCCTGTGAATTTCAGAAGCACTCCCTCAATGCTTGTGTTGATGGCTCTTTGTCATTTTAACAATTTTTTTGCTTGCATCACCTCTTTTTCAGTTTGCAACACAACAGGATTCCTTGCTATCACTTCCCTCCATTTAATTGGGACATTAATCTTCTTAATTCCTTTCTCTCTCCCGCTAACTCTCTCTCTCTGACTTCCCCCTCTCTCTCATTTCCTCATTGTCTCAATTTCTCTCCAACATCACTCTCTCTCTCTCTCTCTCTCTCTCTCTCTCTCTCACACACACACACAGAGTCAGGCAGGTCAGTGACAGCTCCTACTGTGTTTGAATGCTCGCCTGTCTGCCCTCTTCCCTCCGCTCTCCCACAATCTGTTACCTCCACTCCAGCGCCATTATTTATTGATCAGAGCAGAACAGAGCCCGTGCCAGGGCCAGGGGGCAAAACACCATTTCCATAAAGTATATTTAAAGCCACACATGATATATGAACACAGTATCTGCTATCTGTGTGATCTAGATACCAGGAATTCTTTGTATTAAAGGAATACTTCAGTGCATTTTAACCGAATCTTTTCTAATAATTACCAGAGAGAAAAATTTTAAAACGTTTTCCGAAACTGACCAATACAACAACAACAACAGGAAATATCTTTAATGCAAATTACCTTATAATGGAAGACTAAGGGCAGTTGTTGCGGCAGTCAATAAGCATTTCTACTAAACATGAATTATTCAGCCTGTGATATTTGTAAAGTTCTACATCTGTATAATTCATGCTTTGACAAGTGGTACTACTTTTTCAGAGGGAAGAATTTGTGGTTAACAACAGACACTGTTTTTTGTTTGTTTTTGTTTTTTGTTTTTTTTTTTACATTTCTCTCATATCTGTTTCATTCCACATCCTTTATCGTTGATGTTTAATGCCTGCTGTTTTAAATTCGTGATATAGTAACATATTTTAAACATTGAATGATGAAATTCAACAACTGCCCTTAGATTTACATTATGAACAAGTATTGATTCAGCAAGTTCACAGTTCTTGTCTCAGCACAAACAAATGTATCCATATTGGTAGGATTTCTTCAGGAAACTAAAATGGCTCTTTAAAAACCAAAATGGCTCTCCATAGTATCGCTCTGGAGATGACTTTCCGGAATCATTATTGTACGAGTGCAGGGTTAGGCAATTCATTATTTCTGTATCAAAATTCTTTGGATAGAGTGCAATATTAATTATTAATTATCGTTAACAGGGTATGCTCCCCAAGAACAAGCATGTGAACTGCTTGTTTGGCCAATCAGAACTAACCTCAGAGTCTGTATGCTGTTTGTGTGACAATACAACCCAAACATTTAGCTAGTGCAAGAAATTCTGTCTTGAAGTGTCAATATTACAGTATACTTAGCAATACATTTTTTTTATTTATATAAAAAGTCGATTCTAAGACCTTTCAATGATACATGATATGTATCACGAGATATAGAGTATAGGTTTTCTCACAAACTGCCAGATATACAGTAGTATATGTTAGATGTTAGAAATAATAATGTGTTTAATAGTAATAAACATTTATAATACATTTATTTTTGGTCATTTTTTTTTATATAAACATGTTTACTTATAAGACATTAATTAAAATATTTCAAATTAAAAAGGGGGGAATACAAAATTTTAACATCAGCTGCTACAAGTAAATTTGTAATTCCTGAAAAACAGCATAAAGAAAATTAATTTTAAAAAAAAATTACATATCATGACGTCCAAGATATCTCAGAAAAGCGTAAATAATTTATCACCGTATCTACATATCATCACTTTTTGTCATATCGCCCAGCCCTGCGATATAGCAGCTTTTTTGTTGTTTTGTTTTTATTGCATACATAATATTCATTCTGCTACATTATGAACTGTTATGAACTTCCCCAGATGTGTGCTGGAGAAATTCCCAGCAGGTGCCACATGTTCACATGATGCTGTAATATCCTGTCTGAGACAGGGGGGGGCGCTTTCACTGGAACTACGCCATGGTTAGGTTTCCATTCTGACGCAATGTAAATGATCAATTGACTGGTTTTAGCCATCTTATGTTAATCGTTCATGTCGATGGCACGAGACAAAATATGAATGTAGTGTGTGAAGGAATTCTCAGCTGGCTAGACCTGGGGCGCTACAGCCATGCATCAGCGCTGGCCCATTAATCACACTAGCCTACTTACCTCAGGAACGGCTGGCTCAAGACACACACACACACACACACACACACACACACACTGATTTGAGGTTTATTAGGACGAATACACGCTTCTATACATCCCCACACTGGAGGATTATTATGAAACAGAGTGGAGATATGGAGAAAGCTCTGTATACCAGCAGGTGGAGATGAGCAAAAAAGAAAAAAAAAAAGAAAAAGGAAGAGAGCGCTGAAGGGCCATCTGTTGTCTAGAACCGAATCAAGCCTTAATTTTGGAACAGGGATATGTGCGCTTATGTTCTCCCATCCGTGACCCCTGTTCAGGGAGATGAATTTTAATATAAGCGCAAGCAGGCAGCAAACATGGCTGTTACTGCCACTGTGTTTCACAAGACAGCAGGGAGAGAGCAAACACACTCTGTGCTGCCTAATGTCTTCAGGGATAACACCACACACACACACACACACACACACACACACACACACAGTCTGCAAACAGACGGTCAGATGCATAAGATAAAGGATGTCTGAAGTTTAGCACCAAACTCGTGGTAATTAACTAAGACAGCTGTGGTCACCGCTAATGATGCATCTATGTATCTATTGAGGACACTCTCTTGTTTTTAAATTCACTTTAATTATTTTTTAAATGCTGAAATGATCTTGATGCAAATTGAGGCTTAGGTACTGGAACACCACCCTCAGCTCACAAGTTACAATGGGAAATATGAGCTAGTTTCTAGAAAAATCTGCTCTAGCCAGGTAGCTTGCTAACATGGTAATCCTAGCCATGAAACAATACATTTAGATGCTGTTAAATAATCTAAATCAAGACTCTGAATCAAGATACTGAAATACCACACTCATGTACTGTAACATGTTACAGTGGAAGATGTGAACTAGATTGACAGCAACTAAATGAGCTAATTGGGCAGCTTGCTAACTTACGTAAGTTAATATTACTGATGAAACAATTCATGGTTGTTAGGACATTTTAAGAGTTTGGGATGTTGTATAAATGCATATTGGAATATGTGGGAAAATGTGAGCTAGCCTGATAGCAGTTAACTAATCAGTTAGTTAACTAACTTACAGTAGCTAATGTTAGTGATGATTTGAAAATATGATGCTGCAAATCGAGACCTAGGTACTGAAGTACTACAAACAGCTAACAAGTTGCATGTCAGCTAGTTTTACTAACCAGGAAGCTTGCTAACTTAGTAATGCTAGTGATGAAACTAAATCATTTGAACTGATATTGTATATTTTTGCTAGATTTTTGATACTGTTAAATCAATTCAAAGGTACCAGCGTCAAATGTGACGTAGTTTGCTAGCAAACTTTCTAGCTTACAGCCCAGGTAGCATGCTAAATTGATAATGTTAGCGATGAAACAATAATTTTGATTGTTACGGTATATTTTGGTAGATTTGTACAGTGTTAAATATATTACAATATGTGTAAATCAAAATCAAGACCGATACTAATATACTAAACGTTTAACAGGAGTTAAATAAGCTAGCAAGATTATTTGCTAAATTAGCTCATTTGTGTGAGAGAGAATAGTCCGTTTAAGACGTTTGGATAGTGTTATAACAATGAATAGCAGAAAATATCAGGATGTATACTTAAATACAACTGTGTCTAATACATTAGCTGTGAAAAATGCAAGCTAGCTTGCTAGAGGTTAACGAGTTGGCTAGGTAGCTAAATCACCTAACTTTGGTGATCAAATCATATTTGTTATGATATATTTTAAAAGGTTTGGACTGAGAATATGACAATCACGTGACTCGAGACACAGATACTGTAACCCCACTTGTGACAAATATATAAGCTGTATTTGCTAGCAGGCTAACTAAAGTAGCTAATGTCACTAATACCAGGCTAATTTGTGTTCCTGTCAGGTAGAGATGTTCCTAAGCATTCAGAAATGTATAAATAAACAATTTAACATTCCACCTATTTTATTTAAATGGCTTAAAATGACACGTTTAGGAGTATTTTTAGGAAACCGGATTGAATCTCATTATCTCTCTCTCGGCTGGAACGTCAAATAAACGGGAAAAAGGCATTAAGAAAAAAGACAATGTGGTGAAAGTGTGTGAGAAAGATGATCTCCTGCTTCGCTGTGACACATCCCTCTGTCCCTCTGTGATATCTGAGACCATGCTTAGCTGTACTACAATGGAGGTTTGTTAATGAGCAATAAAGAGAAGGGTGGGGGCTGTAGGGAGGCAATTTGACCTGTTAAAATATTAAGTAGCAGCACCACTATTTACTACCATTAACTGCTGATTGGGCATTGAAAGCATAGAGCATGTGTACACGGTCACACACATGTAGTCACACACACACACTGACACACACATGATGATCTCCTGCTTCTCTGTGACCAAATCACCCCCCCTGTGGTTAGTGGCAGTTTTAATTGCCATGGTCACTGCTTCGACCCCAGGGGGTCATTTCAATTAAACAGAGTGAATGAGATAGAGAGAGAGAGAGAGAGAGAGAACAGACTCTCTCTGTCGTCCTGAGGTCCATTAGACGAAGATACAGTCATGTTTCACCACATCTCCAGCTCTAGAGCGGCGTTACACACAAAGAAGGCGGTCAATTAGCCAGTTTATTAACTAAATGGTGCCTCATCTCATTTAATCACATGTAAATAATGACATCATACGGTGGAATCTAACCTGCAGAATCGAATCTGTAGACTTATCTAATACATTGTCTAATATATATATTTTTAACACAAAGACTATTAAAATGTCTCATTACATATGCAGAGATCTATGAATAAACATGAATATGCAAATTAGGACCGCCCACATGTCCTAGAACGGGATTTCAGAGTGTGTTTTGTTTTGCATCGCCATTTTTTCAGCAAATTGTTCATTTCACTTTAGTCCCAATTGTCAAAATAGATTTTGTTCAGCACTAATGTTAGCTAGCTAGTTAGCTTATCAAACAGGTTTTTGATTTCTCTTGCGTCTAATCAGTTAAAAGTTGCGGATCTCGGTCTTGTTAGCGTGTGCGGTCGTACTGTAACACTTTTTTTTTTTTTTACAGAAAGTCTGAGACATTTTCTTCTTTTAAATAGCAAAAAAAATATTATTTTAGGTCTGTGTTTTGAAATTTGGCACAGGATCACACTCTAAATTAGCAAGAAATTAGAATCTGTTTTTGTTTTGTTTGTTTGTTTGTTTTTTTCAGAAAGCCCTGAGGCCTGTTTTCATGAAGCTGGTTTTGGTGGCTGCCCAGGTAAGTTTGAGTTTAGTTTGCGCAAACTCTTGTTTTTCGTTCTCTGGAGGTGGATTGGTTTTTAGCGGGTTTCATTGCCATGGTAGCTTACGCTACACGGCTAACCTGCTCCGAAGCAGCTTTTATTCTGTGTAAGAAAACTCAAACCCAAACTGGACCAATCAGCTGTGAGCAAACTGATGTAAATCTGACGCATCAAAATGAACCCTTTAGTGATTGCAGAGGTGGCGTCACTTTATTTTATTAATATTTCATTTAAAAAAATGACATTTATATTAAACAAAATGACATGAAATATGTTGGAGTTATAAGTTTTCAATCCGTTTATTCTCATTGTGAGCCTGTAAAAGTAAACTTAAGCATTTACATAATCAGCAATGTTCCCGAGCTTCGGCAGCCAAAAACGGTGTCGCTTTTTGCAGTTAATGTAGTTTAAATTCCTCATATTTCTACATAATAATTTCTTGCTTTTCAACCAGAAGTATGCACACCTGCTTTTTTCCATGTTGGACGTTATTGGCTGTTTGCTCCAAACGTCTGGCTATTACACGCACGCACACGCTGAGTAAACCTCGATTCAGGGTTAAAACCTGGATTGACTCAGAAAGTTGATAACCAGAGTCACGAAACCTGTTAACCTTAACCCTAAAACTTACTCCGCAACTCTGAGTTTGTTCGACTCGCTTCGTGAAACAGGCCTCCGAACTGCAAGCTGTGCAAAAAAAAAAAAACATGCCAGAGTGCTATGACATTATTTTGACTTAATATTGATTATTTCAAGATATTAAGTCATTATTTCAGTTTAATATCTTACATTTACGTTTACATTTATTCATTTAGCGGACGCTTTTATCCAAAGCGACTTACAAATGAGGAAATACAAGCAAAGCGATATATCAAGTGGAGAACAATACAAGTAGTGCTACTGTATGAGATTTATAATTGAGTTCTAGAGAAGCAGAGTGCGCAGAGTCGAGGTGTAAAAGACAGAGTACGTTTTTTTGGTTTTTTTTTTAAAGAAGGATGATGTGGGGTTGGTGTTTTAGTCTTCTGCACTGACGGTTACAGAATTTCGTAAATGATTAAGTGCTACGAGCGGAAACCTTGTTTTCTACCCGAACGTAAATTACTAATCATGATGGTGCGTCTCAATAGAAATCCAATAAAGCAAAATCTGTGCTTATTAAAGAAAACATGTTGTAATACGTTACGTAGCCGAAATAACTTAACATAATAGCGTGAAATAAGCGGTTATTAAGTTGTAATAACAACATGGCTCTTTAAAGTTTTTATTCTTTTCTTTTCTTTTTGTATGTCTTGCCATTTAGGGCTACTCTAAGAGGAAGCATTTTATGAGCCAAGCACATCAAATCAAACAGCACCCATTAAAAACATCGCGTGACAGCTTAATCTGTTCCCGTCAGCTGCAACAAAATGCGTTCATGCATGCGTAACCTTATCACACACTGACATGATGCACGAAGCCTCACCCTGGGGGAACATCAACATAATCATTCCCCCCTATTTCCATTGAGCTTGAACTCTGACCTTTACCCCTCAGGGCTGTATAGTGGGTGAACACGTCTGGACCGGTCAACGGGTGCAGCCTGCAGGCAAAACAGCCCCTGATTGCACATGCATGTGTGTGTGTGTGTGTGTGTGTGTGTGAGCGTGAATGCGTGTCGACCACACTTATCTCAGTGGTGTTAAATAAACAACCAAGCAGAGGCTGTTTTTTTTTTTTTCTTTTTTCATGAGCCTTCTGCAAGGCTTCGCTGCACACCCACTGGGCCTTTGTGTGTGTTGGAGCTCGGCTGTGCCCACGGGGCAGCGGCGCAAATCATAGGCTCTGGGAGCGTCTGGACAGGTCTGAATAAGATACGGCTCGTGTCTCTGAGACTGGAAGGACGGGTGACTGAGAGTCTATTCAAGCCTGAGCTTGAAGAAAACCCTGCATTTTAATACAGAAAAGAAGAAAAGAAGAGCTCCGATCCCTCACGGTCCTCCAGATATAAAGCAAACCATCATCAATAAAACACATTACAGCAAAGCTTCAAATCAATGACTGAATTAAATAACATTTGGTGTGCAGGGTTGAGAAGGAAACGAATTACTGCAACGGGAATACAAAAAAATGTGACCAATGTTAAAAAAAAAAGAAGACAAAAAAGATAATCCATCACAAAATGCCTTAATCAGAGTTTACATGCTTATAGAGGAATGTTTGAACACGTCTCAGGGTTTTTTTTTTAAATAATGTATCAATTGTTTGAAAAAATTTACAATTTTTTAATTGTCACAGACAGCAAAGTCAATATCACAAACAAAACAAACAAAATCATGAGGCAATATCAAAATCTTATATTTTTTTGTATTAATTATCCATCCATCCATCCATCTTCTACCGCTTACTCCTTTTCAGGGTCACAGGGAACCTGGAGCCTATCCCAGGGAGCATGGGGCACAAGGCGGGGTACACCCTGGACAGGGTGCCAGTTGTATTAATTATTATTATTATTATTATTATTATTATTATTATTATTATTATAAAGCCAGTAATAAAAAAAAGGAAAGCATACAAATGAGATTTTTTTTAAAAATTTAAAGTAGAGAAACAGAAATATATAATATTTAAATAGAAATATATAATATATAATATATATTTATTTACATTTCTCTGTTTTTTAAAAACATTTCCCCAACTGCTTTTTATTTATTTTTCCTCTCATTTTCTCCATTTCTGCTTTCCTCTTTTGTTTTTTTGGGTTTGTTGACATGCAGACATACATATTAATATTTTGTCTATTTTATATCGTTTCTTGTTAGTCGTTTTATATTAATTCTGTATTTTTTCTGCTTGTTTTATATTGCATTTTACCCACCGTAATGTTTTCTTGTCCCTAGCACATTTGTGTGAAAAAAAACAACAACCGTTGTAACCCAGATGAGGACGGGTTCCCTTCTGAGTCCGGTTCCTCTCAAGGTTTCTTCCTCATATCATCTCAGGGAGTTTTTCCTCATCACCGTCACCACCGGCTCGCTCAATAGGGATAAATTCACACACTTAAAATCTGTATCCTGTGTTTATATGTTTCTGTAAAGCTGCTTTGAGACAATGTCCGTTGTTAAACGCGCTATACAAATAAAACTGAATTGAATTGAATGTTGGGTTTTTCTCTAAATATATTGCCCCTAGGTGGCTAGGTAAAAACAGAAATACTTATGAAAAACTGCTAATTATAAAAGCTCTGAATGTCTACTTTCATATCAGCCATTAAGCACTACTGTGGGGTGTGACATCTCAAATAAATTCAATGCTGAACATGGCCACGCCCAAAAACAGGCAAAAATTAAATTTTTTTGGCTACTTGTAAAAAGAGTTTTTACATTTAACATTTAAATGAACTCAAGTTCATGCATGAGAAATTCGCAGTCAGGCCAAAAATCCCAAATGGATTTTTTTTTTCCCACTATATGTGTTCATTACAAAGGGTGTAGTACCTATAGATGGTGCTTTATATAAAACAGAATGTGCTTAACGTTTCATTAACAGATTTATTTGCAGCTCTGTGAAGCTCAAGTAACAAAAAAAGTGTAAAGTAAACATTCAAATGCTTATTTATTGATTGATTGATTGATTGATTGATTGATTGAATTATTTTGCCTCTGAATATCTGAATATTATAAAATGTGAAGTGGCCTCTTATTTTAACTGGAAAAACATTATGCTACACTATAAGTAGAAAAAGTACCGATTATTTCCCCCCTTTTGAATATGTTCCTATTATGACATTAGTTTTGAAAGGATAAATAAAAAAACATTCCTTTTCATGGCTGTTCCTGGTTATAAATATTATTACAAACATTTTTAACATAATAAGAGGCATTGTATAATAACATTCTAGCACTGTGAATCAAAATCAAATCTCTACAGAGACTCCAACACCTAATCAGACTGCATTCTGTTTTTTGTTTCATTTTAAAAAACAAAAAAAAACCAAAACCAAATCACACCTTAGTAGAGTGCTCGTAAACGTAATGGGACTATTGTTTGCTAAGTTTGCACGCTCGTAAGAACCTGGCCGCACATTTCATCATGTATAATGCAATAGAGGTGCAACAAAAAGGCAATTGAGCCGGAGTTTATGTTCTCCCACATCCGTCATCCTAATGTACGCCAACGTTTGTGTCGACACAAATGGAGAAAGGCATGCATAATCCATGCCGTTAATCGATAGCGGAGCAGACGTGCACTATTAAGCCACCTCATCAGTCATAACATACTTAACCTCAAGAGTCTGGGCCTGACCTCGGAGCTGTGCCGGAGTTCAGCAGGCTGTGTCCGTAAAATCTGCTGCGGGGCTGGAGGCAGCGTCCCAGAGGATCGAACCGTGCACTTAAAACTGAATCGCAGGCCCATGAAACGGCACTTAAAGCGATTCAATATGATCTCCCACCCCAACCAACCCCATCTCATCCCATCTCATTCCATCCTGGTGCCAGGTTTTGTTCTTATATGTGTTTGTGTGTAAGTGCTTGCCTGGGGGAGGCACTCAAGAGCTCCAGCTCTCTTCCCTGTGGATCAGAGCTCATCAAGAAGGTCAATTCTTCAGCATCCACATACAAGAAGCCTGCTTTAAACATATATGAGACCCGGTGCACATCAAGACACCGGGGATGACGCACGAGCCCCGTACGGGATTATGGTTAAAGATTTCAGCTTTCAACAATCATCCTCGCTTTTTTTTTCTGTACTCTTTGCCCACAACCCCTACACCCCCCCCCCCCCCCCCCCCCCCCCC
>JANDJT010000092.1:20087131-20127975 GCA_024331685.1 Stegophilus panzeri | reverse complement strand
TATCTATCTATCTATCTATCTATCTATCTGTCTGTCTGTCTGTCTGTCTGTCTATCCTGGCTGTCTGCCTGCCTGTCTGTCTCCCAGTCTCCATTTCATTCTGTCTGTCTGTCTATCCATCCATCAGTCTGTCTGTCTGTCTGTCTATTTATCTGTCTATGTAATCATCCTGTCTATCTATCTATCTATCTATCTATCTATCTGTCTGTCTATCCTGGCTGTCTGCCTGCCTGTCTGTATATCTGTCTGTCTCTCAGTCTCCCTTTCATTCTGTCTGTCTGTCTATCCATCCATCAGTCTGTCTGTCTGTCTATTTATCTGTCTATGCAATCATCCTGTCTATCTATCTATCTATCTATCTATCTATCTATCCTGTCTGCCTGCACATCTGTCTGTCTCTCATTCTCCCTTTCATTCTGTCTGTCTGTCTATCTATCCACCAGTCTGTCCATCTGTTTGTCTATCTATCTATCTTTCTGTCTGTCTGTCTGTCTATCAGTTTTTCTGCTAGTCTATCTGTCTATGCAATCATCCTGTCTGTCTATCTGTCTCGCTGTCTGGCTGTCTGTTTGTCTATCTCTCTCTCTATCCTTCTGCTTGTCTGGCTCTCTGTCTGTCGGTTTGTCTGTCTATCTATCTCAATACCGTCTGTCTGCCTGCTTGTTTCTACATCTGTCTGTTTCTCGGTCTATCTGTCTCTCAACCTCCCTTTCAGTCTGTCTGTCTGCCTGTACATCGGTCTGTCCATCTGTTTGTCTGCCTGTCTATCTGTCAGATTAGTGACGCTCTAACCTGAGTCTTCTGCACACGCCGAGTCCTCTTTGTGCAGGACACTGAAACTAAAGTCGTCAGGCTGTTGAAGGGGCCTAATTAGTGTTTGGGACGCATGTGTCTCGCCTTGAGAGCTCCCCGAGTGAGACACAGCTCAATCACAAAGCAGCTGCAGGTAAAGAGATGGAGAGCTTGTCAGAGCTCCATGCTCTGAGTGTGTGTGTGTGTGTGTGTGTGTGTGTGTGTGAATGCTGTATGTTAATGTTAAAGATACTAAGCTTGTAGAACAGAGGCTACAGCTGCAGCTTCGCCCCGAGTCATTAATTATTATGACACATAAAGACGTGATTAATATACGAGGAATCATATATTACACCCATATATTACACGCAGACGCTGTAATGGTGTGACCCTGTGTTGCGGGGAAGCGATGCCATGCTGTGCGTCAGCGTAATCATGAAAGTGACACCAGTGTGTTGACGCACATGTGCGTCTGTGTGTAATGAGGGGACTCCGGTCGGCACGGGCCTCAGCTACAAAGGCCGCCTGCCGCTGTGAGGTGCTGTATTAAAGGGGCACAATCGTCTTTCCAGAACAGCTGTCCGGATTACTGTTTAATAATAAAGCAAAAAAAACGACACAATGCCGCAGGCCTTTTTTTTTAACACCCCAATCATACTCTCAAATCTCTCATGAGCCCCAGAACTCCACCCCAACCCCGGATCCGACGCATACGGCCCCCGGATCTGGCCTCGCTCCCCGGAGCGAAGTGTGTTAGTTTGTGTTTGCGGAGAGGGGCGAGGGCTCCTGCCAAGCCCCTCTTCATTTGGACTCATTCATCGCAAAGAATGGAGTCGTGCTGAGACTTTCATCTGGAGAATACAAAAAGAAAAAGAAAATCAAGAAGGCGAAATCAGAGCGAGGTGGAGGATGAAAGGAGGGAGAAGGAGATTACGAGCGAGAAGGAGGGAAGGTGGCAGGGGTAAGAGATGAGGCGATGGCTGAGCGGGGATAATCCTCCGAGGTCTTCAAAGTCGAAAGTGACGTGGAAAAAAAACACACGGCGCGAACAGGTGGCCAAGAAAACAGGAAATGAAATGAGGAAAAGGAAAGAAAAAAAAAAGAGGCGGCACCGAGGCACCAGTTTACAGATTAAAACGCACGCGTGAGTCAGTCGCACAGAGGTGTGTTTTAAGACTAGTGTCATATTCTAAACATTAAAATATACGTCAAAAAAAAAAAAAAAAGACATCAAGATTGACTCTTACACTTTGCTATCGCGATCTCCAACTCATAATCATCAAATCGTCCAATAACACACCTCTGAGCCGAGCTTATCTGAGCTCCGAGCATCAGGAGTGGATATCGGCGTGTGCGGACCAAGCAGCGAGAACAGGAGGAAACGGACGTATCGTCTTGTTGTGAGAGAGGAGAAGATGCGGTTTTATCTGATTATGATGAAATCCGATATCCATCGGCGAGGCTGAGCCGCTCGAAACGAGACGGAGAGATTAAAGCCACAAACTCGTTCCACACGCACGCTTCGATTACAGTCCTCTCGCCGCGGGGGTCCTGCGAGCGCCAGCATGCGATATTAACAGAGGACGAGCTAGCCTTATCGCATTCTCATTAGCCACAGACGTCAGATATATTATTCGTAAAACATCTTATTCAGGTGCTACAACGAAAATAATAGAGAAAAAGTTTGTATTTATGAGAATAAGAACTTTAAATATATTAAATATGATATTAAATTACCGTAGACGTAGTAAAATATTTCAGGGCTGCTGTTATAGGAAAATAATCGACGACTCGGGAGTGTGATGTGGAGTTATTTTAAGTGTTTTATTCTTCTTATACCACAGCACTTTTGCCAATGTTAAACTTGTTATTTATTTTTAAAAAATATTAAAAACTAGAAAAATAAATCAGTTAGTAGTAACATTTAATGTTGTGGAACGTCCAACATGTTACTTCCTGTTATCACTTATGTTATAGCTGTTACAAACGGTCGTCCACTCAGAAGCCTATCTTTGTTTCACTCTATCGTGAAGCACAAACAAACAAATAAACAAACAAATAAATAAATGCAGCTTGTCAAATTACGGAGAAACCACAAAAAAGTTCTATACGGGTTTTCCAGTTTACAAAGCGCCGACACTGGAGACTCCTTCCGTAAATATTAAACAAGCATCTCCTCACAGAAAAGTTCCGTTTATGTACCTTAGCACGTCCACCTTATAAGTTACTATAGAAACGATAATATGCGTATTAATACAGACCTGTGATTTGCCTCGCAGGCAGAACTACTGTCAAACTGTCAAGAAAACAAATCAGATCAGATAGAGATTAAATCCACTGTAGTTTGGTCGTCTTTAAAATACGGTATTATTCTAACGTTATTGTATGTTAACGTGTCAATGAGTGCCAAGCTCATGGCAAAACGCTGCTGCCTCGTGAAAGAATCATCGTAGGTGTCTTTCAAAATCAGTCTGCCAGCACCGAGTTCTCCTGGAGATAATAAAGTCTCTCTCTCTCACTCTCTCTCTCACTCTCTCTCTCTCTCTCACTCTTTCAGTTTTCACTCAACTGATGAGTCAGCTCGTCTTTTGGGAGTGCCTGATGGGTCATCACACACGAACAGTGAACAGTGTCTGAGTCACATCCTCATCCTTACACACACACACACACACACACACACACACAAACATGCTTACACACACACACACACACACACACACACACACTCACACACTCGCATTTGAGTTTGAAGTTTTCTGAACTGTCCATGGCATTGTAAACATTGTAATGTTTTATGAATGCTAATTAATTTAATATTTATGCTTATAAGAGGTTTATGAACACTAATTAGTTTCATATTCATGATTATAAGAGGTTTATGAACACTAATTAGTTTCATATTCATGATTATAAGAGGTTTATGAACCCTTATTAGTTTTTTTTTTTGTTTTTTTTAAGTCTTTATGACACATGCCACCTGTTGGAATGAGCCTTTATAAATATTAGATGATAAAACTCCACTCTAATATCTCGATTGCATTATGAAGGTGTTCTGGTCATTCAGAAAAACACAGAGAACATCATATTAAAGGCACAGATGAATTTTAAAGCATATTACTAATACTATCAGACATACCGTATAAGCACGTTTCTAATGTAACTCGAATGTTCACACAAGCTGAGGATGAATGGCTATGAAGATAGACGGCTTTGTGGCTCAGGGTAAATGGGACCATTGGAGGCAGCTGTCACTACCACTGGCCCAATTAAAGGGTCAAGGTCACAACTGCAGTCAAGGTCGAGCCCTTGAGCAAAGGTCAAAGGTAACAGGGCAGAGTGGAGAAGAGAGTGTAGATCAGAGGTGAAGTGACCTTGACCACCACTGACCACATGTGCCCCGTTCTAATGAGCTGGGAAAGCAGCTGAATGGCGGCCATGTTGGCTCGAAAACGGCAAGCGTGTAGAACAATAAGCCTTCGTTCACAAGAAAAAGGCACTGATCGAGCGTTATGTTCTGATATGGAAAAAAAAAACAAAAAAACATTCACTCAATATGGGCACTGTAACCATGACAACGCTGTTATCTGTTAGTTAGTTCGGTTGAGTCCTAGCTAGTATCAGCTAAATATCCTGTTAAGCTCTCTGCCTAGATGAGATTTATAATGAATACTTCATATTCCCTCTAAAATTGTCCAATTTCCTGACAGGAAATTTAATGCATTTCAGTTCATAAAATTAAGTCATTCTGTTTTATTGTTTAAACAGTAGCTAGCTAATATTTCATCTAGTAATGTCGCCATTTATATACAATTTAGCTGTTTTCCAAAGTGTAGCTACAATTTCCATTTAATAACCGTGAACCAAATACTTTCTTTATTTATTCATTTGTTCTTCTGTAACCTGTTGCCTTCAGCATCCTGGTCGGGGTCATAGACGAAAACCGCGGGCTAAATGGGCATACACCCTGGATACAAACCAAATCCTTTTGACATTAAAGCTACACCTCAGACGAATCTGCGTACTTACTTTCATAGCTGTTTAGCTTAAGCTAGGCAGCACTGTGCCTACTTAAGTTATTGTTAGCTAGCTACGCGTACAAGCTAGCCTACTGGGATAAAATGACTGACTGCAGCTAAATACGGTCAATGTTTTGATATTGATATTGTTTCAATATTTCCAGCACATTCTCATCTGGAAGCTGTAGCTTCATACCCAAGAACTGCTGCTGCAATCATACAGACAGACAAACACTGCACAAATAAAACCGAATTGAATCGTAAGTGTTATCGCTAAATACGTATATTCGAACATTAAAACACTATCTCCAATTCAACATATATTCTCACTCACTAACAAGACTCACTTTTTCTTTGCCACTCTACCCTTCATACTGGTTGTTTCTCTTGCTTCCAGAGCTGAGATCTGATCGGCCAAGTGATAGTAAAGCGCTCACTTTTGACAAAATCCTAAGATTGGTTAAGGAGAAGAAAAAAAAAACACAGTCCTAGAGCATTACATTGCACAGTTTGGGAAATCAAGCACGAGGAGCAACACATAAATCAAGTGATTTCGTGTGTGGAATCCGCGCCAAGATACTGCACGGCAAAAATTATGCACACTGCACAGAAAGCTAACAGATAATGAAGCCTTGTGTCTGTTTTTTTTTTCCCCTCCAACCCATTGCCACCATTCAGCATTGATGTGTAGCAAATGACACATTTCATACCGCACTCCAATTAGAGGCAACTAGGCCTGCAAGCCGCGTTTTAAAAAGCTGCAAAAGAGGAAAAAAAAATATTCTGTGTACGTGAGAGGATTACAAAATATGTGCGCTCTCTCTCTCTATCTCTCTCTCTCGTGTTTTTCCACTGGTGCTAATCGAATGCAGCAGTGTCCTGTTAAGCCCTCAGTAATGATCCTATTTACACTTGTTGCCAGATTAATCAACTTTTAGCTCTGTAGCTGTGGGCTGTGGGATTGAAAGATGCGGGAAACAGGGCTAGCGTGCAACTTAGCACCGGCTAAATGCTGAAATTTGTGGTTGTGTCCTTGTTATGACCAATGTTGAACCAATTTTTCAAACTGAATACGGTGCGTCATCCATCCAGAACGTTCCATATTAAAGCGAACATTATTTAAATGTAAGCGTTAACTTTTATTGCTAGCCAAGTTAGCACTTTTGAGTCAAGTTATTTTTCAATAGTTTTGGCCAAAGTACTTTTCTCTCGCTCAGTGTTAATAGCTCGAAATAGAGTGCGCCTTCGGGGCCATCATCCCTTGAAATAAAACCACATTTGTCCGTTCTTTCTGGATGCCCCGCTTGATGGGACTGTAGGCGCAAAGACGAGCTGAGACAGTCACAAAGCTTCCTCTTTTCCTCTTCGCGTCCCCTCATCCGAGTCCATCCTTCTGATTAGAGCTCTTACACACACATATATATGGGTGTGTGATTGAGTCTTCCTGTATCCCTGACTGGCTTTCAATCATTCAACTTTACAGCTTATCTGGGGTCATTCCACTTTTATTAGCAGAACACAAATTTATTTAGTCTTAGTCCTAGTCTTGGGGCAAGACACAGTCTGTAAAATAAAGACAATAAAGATCTTTAGACATGCCAAAGTAATTTTAGTTTATTTTACTGCAATTAAAATGGCTTTTACTTTAGACAACAAAAACAATTAGCTGAAAAAAAAAAAAGCTGTTGTAGTTTGTTTTATGTATTTGGTTTTTTGTTTATTTGTCTGTTTATTATTACCCTATTGCTATTCTTTGTTTTCCTTATTGTTTTTCTTCTTCGTCTTCTTCTGGTTAGAGTGTCTATGGCAGTCTGTAGAACCGTCTGGTAAAAACTTGTGAAATTTGGTACACTGATTGGGGAGGAACATTTGGACCAAATTTGGACATGCTGCCAATGCTCTAGCTCCACCACCGGGTCAAATTTGGGCCTGATTTGGAAGTGTGCGTCCAAACTCAAAGTCAATTTCCAGCTAATTAGATTTTCTGCCATCTTGGATTTTGTCCAAAATATTTCTCCTACAAATTTTGTACAATCATCACCAAATTTGGCACACGTCCTCTTCAGAGTGAGCCCCACAGAAGTTTTCAAATTTTTAATACTCCAAACAGTTTGCCCATAAAGGGCCAATGAATCTCACAGCAAAGTTTCCAAACAGGATGTGAGGCTGTATCTCAGCAACAACTTTACGCACTGACCAAAAACTTGGTAGGCAACTTCAGGACCATGACCTGAGGCTATGCAACAAATTTCGTAAGTGTGCCACAAGGAACTCCGATATTCTAATCCATTCTGTTAAAACAGACTGGGAAATGTGTTAAACTACAAATCATTCTTGAATCCCTTTGCCTATAGTTATGGCTCTGCTTTCCTATGATTGCTTACGCAACAATTGTAGCACTGTGAATCTGTGAATGTGCGGCTCTCCGAGTCTGGGTGCTTGGCCCCTGAAAATGCTTTAATTATTATTATTGTTGTTTTTGGTTCTTGGCTGACAGGAGTGAAACCCCACGTGGTCTTCTCCTGTTGTAGCCCATCTGCCCAATACTTTAGCGATTTCTGTAAGTGAAAATCCCAGGAGCTCATAACTTTCACAACTATTCAAACCAGAGAATGGGATGTTTTAGACCAATGTCCTTCCTCAGCCTTTCAAGCCAAGTGCTTCTGAAGCTGGTGAACCAGTCACAAATAAACTGGTCTCACCCCCTACAACATCAGAAGCATGTTTGCTTCTACCGCTGATCAAGGATATTCATTTCTTACAACTTCATTGTCGATGTCATTTTGTTGATGAAATTAACACTCATCCTTGGTTCCTTAGTGATGATCATAGTGCGAGCTGGAAAAGAAACACACTGGGCAACAATGAACCTCAGCCATCTCATGTGGGCCTCCATATCACTTTCTGTATGTAGACCTTTATGTGGTCCATAGGAAATGTAATTTCTTTAATAAAAGCATATTCAGTGTGTGTGATTCAGATTTAGATAAGATCCATGTTAATAATCCCAGTTATGACTGTGTTCCTTATGACTGGCTTTGATATTAAGAAATAAGGTCCTGATTTAGCACCACTGTAAAGTGTGTGTGCGTGCGTGTGTGTGTGTGTGTGTGTGTGTATGTTGTAAAGGAAGTATTGTATTATAAAGTAGGGGCACTTGTGTAGGTGTACTAGATTGGATTGGTTTGTAATACCCCTAATGGAATGGATGGGAAGGTCACACAGCCAGTCACCTTTAAAGGGCTCGAAAAAGACGAGGGAATCAATATTCTCAGGCAGGTGAGAGAGGAGAAATAGCTCAGGAGAAATAAAGAGTGAAAACAGCATCTCAATATATATAACAGTGGCAAGTCACCTTTTCAACCCATATATCAACCTTTCAGCCGGCCACTCAGCTCACCACAAACATCCTGGATATATAGCAGTGCTGAAATGTAGCTACATAAACATACACACACACACACACACACACATGCACGCACGCACACAGTACCACGGTGCTGAAATACTATTGGATGTCTGTCTATTTTTCAAGGATGCTTCATTATCTTCCAGCGCGTTTAAAAAGCACTTTACGTGTGAGTGTGTAGATTGAGGTTGAGAGAAAGAGTGAGAGTCAGACACGCACTCACACTCCAAAACACCTATTCGTTATCTTAGGGCCGATCCGGGGAAAAACAGCAAACCCCAGTGAAATATATCTGTTTCGATCGATCGTGGCCCGCAGAAGGTGTGGAAACAGATGCTTGAGCAACTGAAACACAGTGGATAACCTTTCATAAATACACAGCCATTTTTTCCCCTTCCTGTATTACGTTTCTGCCTCGCATTGTCCTCCAGATACTGAATGGAGTACTGGGGGGGGAAAAAAACGGCAAAAGGAACTGTAGGAGTGTGGCATGTTTCTTATCGGAGAACAGGGTTCTCTACTTCTGTTTTTAATCTGCAGGGGTTAATGGTGTTATACAATATCGTTTTTACATAGAATGCAACAGATTTAAAACACAGTAACACTTGAAAACCTTCACAACTGCAAACTATCCCAAACTGTAAGAAATAAAACAGTCCGTGTCGTGCTGTTGTAGAAAATGAATCAACAACTAGTGATTACTTTCCAATAAAAAGCATGTTCATATCTCTAAAACCATAGAAAGTTACCAATGATTACATTGCACTGTGGTGTAATGGTTAGCGCTGTTGTCTTGCACCGTTGGGGGTTTGAATCCCGCCTCCGCCCGCCCTGTGTGCGCAGAGTTCGCATGTTCTCCCCCATGCTTCATGGGTTTCCTCCCCTTGTCCAAAGACATTCACTGTAGGCTGATTGGCATTTCCAAATTGTCCATAGTGTGTGAATGGGTTTTGCGCCGCTGAGATCCCTGGGATAGGCTCCAGACTCCTCTATGACCCTGTGTAGGATAAGCGGTATGGAAAATGGATGGATCATGGAAAGTGTAGTTGGGCATAACTTAAAGTTATAGCTTTACCATTGACACTGGAGACTCCTTCCATAAAACCTACAAAAAAACGCACATTTTTTTTTTATTAGTTTACGTGGAGAATTCACCATGCAAGACCCTGGCTAAGTTGTTACTATAGAAACTATAATATTAGATTATGTGCATTGATATAAAGTAAAACCTGTGATTTGCCTTATAGACTGAAGTCCCGTCAGAGCTGCTGTTATAGAAAATGAATCAACAGCTTCTAACCAATCAGAATGGAGAATTGTTTAGTGCTGTGGTATAAATTATATTAATCAGCAGAAGGAGCATTATCCCAATAACCAGTGACTCTGAGTTAACTCACTGGTATATGGATTCTTCCTGGAACGCTGGTGGAAATTGTTTATTTATTTCTTTCTTTATTTATTTTTTATAAACAATTCAACCACTATGTCTTTTTGCAGCAATTGGCAAGGAGAATTTCAGTTTCCGAATAAAAAAGAGCCCCACTGCTCAGACCACAGTGTGTTGAAACTCTTATTAAAACTCTCCAGATTTCACAGCAATGCTGCAAATCTCTCCAGGGAGAGGGCCACAGCTGCCCCCCTTTTCGACTTTGAAACTCAAAAATTTCCAGCATCCCAACTGGATGGTTTGCCCGTCTAACCAGAAATGGTTACACCAAAAAAAACACACAAAAAAAAACCCCACATCATGTCACTGTTTTTCTCCGGATCATCGTAATTCCACTCTTTGCACCCGGATCAATTATGCATGTGCTCCAGTGATAGGAGGAAATGATGTGGAGCTGGAAGAGGTGAGGGGCAGGAGAGAGAGAAAAGGAAGCTGGGAGTCTGCCAGAGAGTGAAGAGCACTTTACTAAAACAATAAGAGCAGCCGTTAACCCCGCTGCCCCAGGCCACGTGAAACAGAGGGTGATATTAATTAATGTGCCAACAGGAAGCAGTCGTGGAGTGGAGCCCGTGGCTGATAGAGGAGCACAAATCGGTGCTGAGTGCTTACTGAAGTGGATGTTGGTTTAAGGTTAAATGTGTCCTCAGGGGTGCCGTAACGGGGGGGTTAGGATGATATGATCCTAAGGGCCCTGGTCTGACAGGGGGCCCAGCAGAACCCCATACTTTCCTAAATGATTTTGGTATTTTAATGGGCTCTTTGCACAATAATCTATTAAGAAGCACACTATAATGATTGCCTTCAGACTGTGCCAAGTGCATGTGTGTGTCCCCTTAAGACGTTCACGGATTATTCAGAAACGTGGCACTTCACAGCTGCGAGTCGTTACATGCATCAGGTAGATGGCGAGAGATGGTGCAGACAAAACCGGGATACAAAAAGAGGAAAGAAAAACATGAAAAAGAGGAGAGAGCAAGACGCGGAAGACAACTTGTCACCCAGTTTTTCAAAAATTAAGGTGATTTATGTTCCCTGTTTTGTGCTATGATTCTGAAGCTAGCCCGTATGAAGCTGTTATAATTAACATCGAATAGAGATGCAGAAATCAGTTACTCCCCCACGATGTTCATCCTCGGAAGTTGGAACACAATATTTCCAAGAATGTATCATTTCCCACGCAATCGAGCAAAAGTAATGGAGCATCGAGCTTCAAAAAAGATGGAAAAGCACCCAGCGACGATAACACTAGTCCAGTGTTGTATATATTCAAGATTTCCGAAGCCTTGCAACAGCTTTCTGTGAGGAATCGATCGAAATTGAATGTAATCATATAAATCTGCTTTAATTGTCCCGAGTGAGTTTATGAAAGAAGTGTTGTAATGATGTCTGATTCGTGAGTGAATCGTTTGTTTGAGTCGGTTCATTTCAATGAACTGGAGAATCCTGTTGATAAAAACCAGTCTGAACGATTCATTCACGAATAGAACCGAATTGATTCTCAAGTTCAACTCACTGATTCAATGATCCTGTCGCTGTTTTAGCTAATTTACACATTTCGTTCTGGAGCTGCTGGTGTGTGCAACGTATTATTCACTCAGTAAATAATAATAATAATAATAATAATAATAATAGTTATTATTATTATTATTATTATTATTATTATTATTATTATTATTATTATTATTATTATTATTATTATTATTATTATTATCGGCACATGGTGGCTTAATGGTTAGCACGTTCGCCTCACACCTCCAGGATTGGGGGTTCAATTCCCACCCTGGCCCTGTATGTGTGGAGTTTGCATGTTCTCCCTGTGCTGCAGGGGTTTCCTCTGGGTACTCTGGTTCCCTCCCCCAGTCCAAAGACATGCAGGGTAGGCTGATTGGTGTGTCCAAAATGTCTGTAGTGTGTGAATGATTGTGTGCCCTGCGATAGATTGACACCCTGTCCAGGGTGTACCCTGCCTTGTGCCTGATGCTTCCTGGGATAGGCTCCAGGTTTCCCCGTGACCCTGAAAAGGATTAAGCGGGATGGATCGATTATTATTATTATTATAATGTTCATTGCTCTTGGTAATTGGGGAATAAGAAATTACAAGTTGACAGCTTATAAAGACATCCAGACAGAGTTTCTATAGTGTCTGTGTATGTGAGAGAGAGAGAGAGAGAGTACAGTGGTGTTAATGACTTAATGTATTGTAAATATAGTTATTTGTATATAGTTATAAATGGATCATTTCAGTTCATTTAATAAACTGTCCAAATTTAGTTCTTTATAGTCTCTTATTGAATATGCAATAATTGTTATGCTTATTGATAATTATTGTTTTCACACGTGGCAATAAGAAAAGATAATTGGGGGGTGGGGGCTTGGGGCCCAGAGTACAAATTAGCCAGGGGGCCCAGAAACCCTAGCAGCGCCCTGTGTGTCCTGATGGCAATGAGAATTATTTCGGGGTAAAAGGATTAAGGTTGAGGAGAGGGAAAATGAAGGAAAGGCTAAGGAGCTAGTTCAGTGTAAGTCGTTTCAGTCGGCCGTTTTTCAGGACCAATTTAACTTCAAAAAGCATGAATAGACCCCTGAGCTGGAACTAGCACTGATTCAAAAATCCTAAAATGCCTGACGCATTGCTAGTGAGTGTTTTTCGAGGGTTATGTTTCCTCCAAATGTTTCGTTTGCATATGTATGAAGAAAAAAAAAAACCCAAAAGTTTTACTACTCACAGCTCCAGAGGGCTCCATCTGTTTTTACTGAGACGGAATACAGACTAAATGATCCAGACACTTCACATCTTTCTCACGCAAACACACGCTCATGTTCACCATCGTTCTCTTGCTAATGCTGTCCTGCGTTATTATGCTCTCCTGTTTAACAGCTCTTAACCATATAGCAGTTTACATAATTTATGAAAAGGTGATGTGTATAATAAGCAGAACCTGCACCAGTACAAATCATCTGCTAATGTATAAGTCATGATGCTTGTACAAATGCTTGTTGATTTCAGAATTAGGAGTCTACACCTGGTCTGAATTTGAGGAAACCAGCCCAATAGAGAGTGGCTGAAGTGTTTTGGTTGGTGGTGTCAACTTCCCTTGTGGACTTCATGCATGGTCCAGCTCAGTCTTTCATGCTTCTTCCAAACAACATCAAGAGCGTGTTCAGTATTAACCACCAAGACAAGTCTGTTTACCTGACATTTCACAGTTTCAAACTAAACTTGCAGTTTAGTCCCATATGGTCTAGCGGTCAGGATTCTTGGTTTTCACCCAAGCGGCCTGGGTTCGACTCCCGGTATGGGAAAGGTAATTTTGCTTGTATTTTCTCATTCGTAAGTCGCTTTGGATAAAAGCGTCTGCTAAATGAATAAATGTAAATGTAAACTCCAGTGACTATTAGCTTTGCTCTGAGAAGCTTGTTGTATTGAAGTTGTTTTGCACTTGGAAACCAGTGTTTCGAACAAACAAAAGAGCATATATAAGGACGGGTTGGTAGCCAAATAGATCAAAACCTTAAGGATTCTGAATATTGTGGCCAGAAAAATGTATGATGGACATCAGACACGCTGAGCCATGGGATAAGGCTGCTTGAGGCTTGACCTCTACAACTCACTCCTGGCTGATCTTCTTTCATGTGACACAAATTCCTTATGACTTATCCATAGTGCAGCAGCCCGATCTTCCCAGAGGCAATTCTGGAGACTTGCTGAGGCCCTGGGCAAAACCAAACACAAAAGGCTCTTTTGATTCCCCATCCCCCCCAACATTAAATATCAACAATTGGTTTGGGTTGCAAGACAGAGACAATGGAGGTGAAATGTCCATTACATTACATTGTACATTACATTGTACATTACATGTACATTACAATGTCCATTACATCACATAGTCTCTAAAACATCACCTTTAGCATTTACAGTACCTTCATGCTGAGATGCGCTGCCTGTTGCCTACCTGAGGGATGAGTTGGATTTTTGGGAGGTCCTGCATTTCCTCCATCGAGTCAAGAGTACCAGGCAAGGTCCTCTAGTACCTTACCTAGTTACTGTACATCACCCCTTTTATTCCACTGCTATGTTCCCTCTCTGCAGACATTAGATTTAAAACCTTGTTCCTTGACCAACAGGCCACAAATAAAACACGCCTTCTTTGTCAAATCTTGAGCTGCACCTCAAGCCCACTGAGTCTCAAGTACAGATCAGCTTGGAGCCACCATCCTTGGCACCAAGTCACAAGGGACACAGTTAAGCATCATGACTTGTCTCTGTACCATCTCCCTGGTGGTGGAATTAACTTACCCTAGCTGTCCAAACACCTGAATCCCTCAGAGTGCTTAATCACAGACAGAAGACCCACCTCTTGACTAAGCCCCTGAGGAAACACTATGTACCTGCCCTACCTTATCTTGCTGGTATCGCTAGACTTGGAACACTAGCGTTGGTTATGTTTTCCAACCAGACAACGATGAACTACTAGAAGTCTGCCTGCCCAATAAAACTGTACTTAGTGAACTAACAACTGCAATCAAGAGGGTTTGGGTTAGACAGTGAGACAGCAATCAGCCGGCTTTGCTTCAAATCACAGGCTGAAACAAAAACAGTGGTAACAACAGAACACAAACTATTTCGAGACAAATCAAGCCAAATGGCTATGGTCACTCTTCAATGCTTCCATTAAACCGAGAGTACATGAGTGACTGAGAAAGAAGGAAGGAATAAAAGCAGGCATCCCTCTAACCAGCAAACAGGGTGCTTGCAGGTTGATGGCGCAAGCTCTAGAACATGCCTAACTTCCTCATAGGCAAAACTGGAATACGCACATGCTAAATCACCACTGTATTAAAAAAAAAGACTTTCCGTGACCTGATAACTTCACTCAATGAAGAACGCACACATCATGATGTCCTTGAAACTCACTTTTCTGGGATGCCGAGGCAATTCAGAGCAAATGCATCTTCACAATCTTCATCCATGACAGCTCGATTTGCAGTCCTTAACCAAAAGAGGCATTTCTTCAAGAATTTAAATGGCATATATGACCCAGAACCGTAGCTGGTATCTCAGTTTGAAGGACCTGTTCTTCCTAGATATGACAGGCTGAGGGTTAGAGTTAGAGTTATGCAGCGGTATGTGCTGTCAAATCTTTCAGCACTTTTTCATTGCATCTCTTTCCCTCATCTTCCTGAGAGGCATCAATAAGCAGCATCAACAGCCCCTCTGTGGCCATGAAGCGCACCTAAACTCCTCTGACAACTACTTCTCAGAGTTTTGGCTTCGATTTATCAGCCGAGAGCCGGCGCTAGAAAGGGCAGCACATCTTATTTCTAGTCTCGTGAGACCCCATGTCAGAGCGAGAGAGAGAGCGAGACAAGGAGAAGGGGTGGGTAGAAAGATTTTCAACTCAATACTCTTTTCTTCATACTTGCTTTTGAACAAATCAAACTGGCTTTATTGCTGAATGGCAGCTATGTCAAAGTTTATTAGTGATCCAATTTAGACTTCGACACACAACAGAGTTGTTGAATTCTTGAATCTAATTGGTCAGAAGGTATTCATTCATTTTCAATAACAGCAGCTCTGACTGCTCTTAAAGTAGTAACATTACAAGGTTCATATTAATGGAATCTTTCTAATATGTTATCGCTTGTATAGTAACATTGCAAGTTTTCTGTAAGGAGATAATTACATGGTGTTTTTGGAAGGAGTCTCCAGTGTCAAGAGCTTTGAAACACCCTGAGGTAAAATGGTAACTTGGAATTTTCCGGCATCTTCCGGACAGAGGAGTTTACACTTTACGGTTTGTCAGTAACATGTGAAGGAATGACTGTTTATAGATATAACCTATATAAATGGATAACAGGAACTTGTTTCATATGAACAGATTTAAAAAAAATAAATAAATTCAATAGATAAAAAGTGTAAATGATGGACAGATGCTGTGCTATAAGACGTATAAAACGCATCGGGACGTGCTGTTATTGGAAAATGATTAGATCTGGCATGGCAGCTGTAACTGCGTCATCACACCGCCCACTCATTGATTATTTTCCTATAATAGCACATCTCAAAGCGTTTTCTTCCTTTGGTGCTTGTTTGGTTTTTTTTCCGTATTCGGCTGTACTGTAGTATGATAAGTGTCCTATATTTGAGCTGTCTGCTTCTATACTATGGTGGTTTGTTCATTTCCTTGTTTCGCTAGAGTCTATTTGTGACTAATAAACATTCGTATTCTAACACATTTAATAGAATATAGGTTTTTAATCTACAGTACAGCGAGAAAATACTTCTTTTGTGTTGATTACCAATAATAAAGTGAGAAAGTGCAATGAAAACAGTTCTGTTCTTTAATAACTGATTTCAGTATTGAGAAAAACGATCGTGATTAGTATTTTAGCCGTTATCGTTTAGGCCTAGTCATAACACAGACATGCAGCAGCAGCATCAGTCTGCTACACATTACAGAAAGACAGACTCGCACTTGAGTAAAGCAGGCCGCTGACTCTAATGAACAGCCTGTCATATGTATCAGTGCGCTACAACAAGCGAAAGCATTTCTCTCACACCTCTATAATTACTATTCTGTGTATATAATGAAAAGAAAACCATAATCCTTTTGAGGAAGACGGCGTGGATGAGATTTTAATAATAATAAAAAAAAGTCCACTTAAGGCCTGAGCTTGGGAGGAGCTGTGGACTGAGGAAGAGAGAGAAAGACGACGCGATCATTTCGGCAAGCTGCAGCGTTAGCGCGCTTAAGGCGAGAAAGGCTCGAGCAAAAATCTATCCATCGATGCGTCGTAATTCTCTCGTTACGGATTCTGCATCAGCGCACGATGATGTCATTAATCGTACTTTAAAACGGGACAAAATGCACAAATGGCGCAAAAATAAACAAGTTAGAGCTGACAGATTCCTTTCAAAGAGAACGTATTTAAGAGAATTGAAATATTATTGAGTCTAGAATTTTATATCCTGAGAGATAGGATGAACATTAGCAGTAGGAGCAGAAGCGCTATGAAGACGAGGTATTCGTATCACATGAAAGCAACCAAAATCATAACACCGTCAATGTCATCGGCGCAACATCTCGATTTTGCTACAAATGATTGTTTCGGACTCACTTTCTTATTCACGCGTAAGAAAACGGTACTATTGCTGATATTTAAATTGCTTTAACATTTTAGACTAAATCCCAAATTGTGTCATCTTCACTATATATGCGCACTACTGTACATAGGGTATAAGATAGTGGTGTTATAGGATCTACTTTACTGCATGTAGTGCCCCGTTTGCCTAAATGTAGCAATAGAAAGCTGTGATTCTGATAAGCGCCTAATTCATTTTCAGCTGAATAACTCACTTTTATAGGAAACGGACTGTACTGGTTCACTTTTTTGATTTTAATAAGTAATAATTAGTAATTAGGTTGAATTGACACGCAAGTGAGCCATTTAGCTAAAAGAAGAAGAAATCTGTCTCTATAGATTAGATGTGGATGTTTTTGCATTTCAGTATGTTAATTCAGTATGATAGCCAGCTAGTATGGTGTATGGTAAAAAAAAACCAACAAAAAAAAAACCCATAATAACGGCAAAAGAAATTAAAATATGAGATACATATGGATGCATCTTTTTATGCATCCAAAATCAATTTACGATTGTGTCATGGCACCTTGAATCAACTCTTGAAATTGAATCGAATCAAATCGTAAGGTCCACTGGGATTTCCACAGCCACAGGATTATAGCCCCACCCCCTTCCTGAAACACTCAACTCCTCATTTATCTTCCTCACATTGTGTAACAAAATGCACACACAAACACACACACACCTTTACCAGGCTACTCCCCAGGCATTACTGTCTGGAGAACAGAGCGAGTGACCCAATTGTAAGGAAGCCCATTTTCTAGCTCCTGCCGCAGCGCTGCTCAGGTCCTCCCCAGAGACACGAGCAGGCGCCGTGATTGGCCAAGAGAGACTCACCTGCAGTGTGTCCTCTACTGTTACACTAACATCTGTCGACTGAGGCACATAAATCAGAGACAGGCACCGAGAGGTTTCGAAAAGTGTTCTTGCAATTCAAAAACTTGACATATTCAAGGTACAAAAGACCTTACATACTGTATTTTCGAGTCAGCTCCAGAAATACTGGCACCCTTCAAGAGAATGGGGAAAATTATTAAAAATAAAAATGACTATATTCCTTGGAGAATAAAAGCAGACAGTTAACAGTTCTTCCTCTTCAAAAGCTTCATGAAACCCTCTCTGATACAGAAACATTTTGCTACCGAGTTCTATATAGAACCTGTCTAGGTTCTCTCAGAGAGACAAACCAAAGAAGCTTTCATTTGAACCTTTTATAAACTTCCCTTTGACGCAAATATTTCTCACAGGACTTTATGTAGAGGATAAAAAATATTTAGAAAATTGCTCGCAGTCTTTACGAACACTGTTGTTGCCGTCGACCATTTCCTATTTCCACTGGGGTATAAAAACGAGGTTGCGCATCTGTAAAATCTCTTGGTCACGCATCACCCTGGAGCTTTCAAGACAAAGCAGACAGATGGCTGATGATTTGCACAGCTCAGGTAACAGATATAAAAATGAATAAATAATATTAAAGTTTATAAGAAATTATAAGAAAAAATTTAATAAGATTTAATTTAAAATTTAATAAGAAATTTTCATGTACAGAAAAAAAAATATGGAAACCAAACGTGCTCATTTTAATCAAGGGTGCCAATACTTTTGAAATAGACTGAGACGAGTGAAAATCAATATGTCGTACACACGGGTGAGTGTTTGTAAGAAAGAGAGCAAAATAGAAAGAAACGCAACATGTAGCCTGTCACAGGTTTTTATCGCCTGTTTATTTTACAATGTTTCATATAAAGCAAGCGAATTATCTCGGCTCAGGTAATCCATCCATGCCAAGCGTTGTGTCTGATGCTAATCCTCAAGATCTGCCATGAAAACAAAAACAAACAAACACACACAGTCACAGAAATCTAGTCTGTCATCGTCACCGAGATTGGCACGGAGACTAATTAAAACAACGGCAGGTTCGCAGTCACCCGACGCACGCCAGCAACCTTTTTCGCCGCACTACTCCATTAAAAACTATCAACTTTGCTTTTAATTAAATGTTTCGGAGAGAACGTTCACAGTCTGCTACACAGAGTAATTAGCGGAGAGTCAAACAGTCCTTGTCAGGCTGAGGAGTGCGAAGTAGCACCGGGGATGATTCCTATCTCACGCCTCACACGTCACAATTCGGAGCTCAACGAAAACCTTAACGCGAGAATTAAGGATAAATTCGTACTCCGGGCCGACGTTCCAAAACTCTCCACATTCTGTGCTTATCTGATACGACAGTTTATTTATATCAGGGGTTCCCGAACTTACTTGTCAAATTAAATTACTGGTCAAAAAAAAGCAAACAAGCAAAATTGTTATTTAACATTAGCCTGATTACATTCCCAAGCCTCATTACCCAACCCCGCCCCCAACCCCGCCCACAAGGTTTTACACAGGCTAACATTAAGTAACAATTTTGCTTGTTGAAAAGTTTTACTCATCAGCTTTCGCTGCGATTTTATGCAACCTTGAACCTTAAAACATTCACCCAACCTTGCCTTGAGTCCATGTTTTGCTTCCTTTTTAAGAAAGCAGGCTTCATACTTCGGGGAGGGGTTTGGACTCATCGTTTTACGTCAATCCAAATACTAAATATTCCTTGCAAAACATTTACCCGATACGCAGGTTTTCTTGTCTGACTCATGCTTGGAAATTCCTCCTTTTGTGATTTTCTTCCCCCGACAAAATACCTGGAATGATTTTAAGCCGTTCTAAAGATGTATGATCGCTAACTCCTTCACGAAGAGCTAGCGATCGCTTCGATATACGTTTAACTCGTATCACATACACCCAGATGTGGAAAATACTTCAGTATTTGTACTTTGTTGCAGTACTTAAGTGCTATTTTGGAAGATTTCTCAAGTTTAAAAAAACCCATCTTTATTACTTCTTAGATTTTCATTTTGACCTTCAAAATACTCGTTACAAATCTCAAACGGCATGAGATTTACATTTACTGTTACAGTAACTGTTATTGTTATTGTTATAGTAAGATGAGACACTGAATTAAGTTAACTTTTTATGTTTGGCAAATTAGCTTGTTAAATTAGCCTGCTACTTAAGTTTTAAAAATGAGTTTGTCAAGTGAGTTAGCTAGTTAAGTTTTTTAAGTTAGCTTGTTAAATGATATACTTAGTTAAAGACGACAGACTCAGAAGCGGTGTCAAACTCAGCAACTCACTTTACTGCACACTTTGTCCTTTTTTTATACCGACAGCCAAACCTCACGTACCTACCGAATGGGCGTGGCTTAACGTAGAAGTTAACAAGTAACTGCCAATACATTTGCATAGTAATTACTTAGGCTCATCTGTAACAGTTACGTTTTGTTTTCTTTGATAATCAGCATTCATTAAAATTGGGTTATTAAACATTAGATAAACAGCAAGCCTAATGCTAACTTTGTCTGAGTTGGCATGTTAGGGATGATTGCTTAGCGAACTAGCTAGTCATACAGCTGACTGCTTAGCGAAATAGCTAGTCGTACAGCTGACTACTTAGCGAACTAGCTAGTCAAACAGCTGATTGCTTAGCGAACTAGCTTGTCATACAGCTGATTGTTTAGCGAACTAGCTAGTCAAACAGCTGATTGCTTAGCGAACCAGCTAGTCATACAGCTGATTGTTTAGCGAACCAGCTAGTCATACAGCTGATTGCTTAGCAAACTAGCTTGTCATACAGCTGATTGATTAGCCAACTAATTAGTCATACAGCTGATTGTTTATCGAACCAGCTAGTCATATAGCTGATTGCTTAGCGAACTAGCTAGTCATAAAGCAGATTACTTAACGAACTAGCTAGTCAAACAGCTGATTGCTTACTGAACTATCCAGCCATACAGCTGATTGGTTAGCGAACTAGCTGGCCATGCAGTATTATGCTGCATTTTATGTGCTCAGCTCTTTTCATCAATCAAATATATTAACATTTTAGTTTTGACTACTTGAGCTGTTTAAATGTAGGTACATTTTGACGCTTTCTCAAGTAGATTTTTGACTCCATACTTTTAACTGAGTAAGATTTCGACACAATACCTATACCTTTATTGCTATATACACACACTTTCTCTGTACTTTTTCCACCCCAGCACATGCCATGAGCCATGATTCATTTAATCAACCTCTGTCACTTCTTTACTGAAACTTCATTTTTAAAGTGAGTTTAACCCTTTCGTGCATCGTGTCAACGTTTATGGAGAGTCAAAGTGAGGCTGTTTTTAGAAAAATAATAGATAAATAAAAGATAATAAGTATATCACCTCCAAAACACTGTACTTTAACACTGTAATTGAACATAATTCATTATCCTGATTTCTGATGCTCTCTACACTATTTGTTTATTCTGAAATCAGCTGCAACATGCAACAGTCCTAAACTGTCTACATTTTGTATGTCAAAGAATATTGCTATATTCAAAATTGATATTTTCTATTATTTATTTACCCAAATTAAATATTTTAGACCCGATTCTTAACCATTTTTGAAGATTTTTAGTTTTCATTTCAAGTGTAATATTTTATCCTATATAGTATAGTATTCCCATATACGGACAATCAATTGACTTTTTAATATACGTCATATTTAGAAGAAATTCATATGACTCTGAATGATGCAATTTTATGTAATAAATTAAAAAAAAAAACATGCATGCATCTTAAATCTGGATGTTTTAAAATAATTTAAGCATGAAAGGCTTAATGTAGAGGAGAAAAGATATTTAGAAAATTGCTCGCAGTCTTTACGAACACTGTTGTTACAGTCGACCATTTCCTATTTCCACTGGGGTATGAAAAACGAGGTTGCGCATCTGTAAAATCTCTTGGTCACGCATCACCCTGGAGCTTTCAAGACAAAGCAGACAGATGGCTGCAGAACTGCACAGCTCAGGTAACAGACATAAAAATGAATAAATAATTATAAACAAGAAAATGTTTATGGGGGTGCCAATAATTTTGTAAACAGTGATGTACAAAGGGAAAATGCATTACTTTTGCAAGTCTGTGCAAAAAATATATATGTGAAAATATATTACAAGTATAAGTATATTTTCATGCACAGAAAAAAAAAAAAAAAAAAAAAGGTAAGACAGTCGAAGTACACGTGCTCATTTTAATCAAGGGCGCCAATACTTTTGAAACAGACTGATGTTACGTTGACATTTCCACCATTTCACAAACCCTCTCCAGTGGCACCGCAAATCCCTAGCTGAAAACCCTGTTCTACATCATTCCACATCATGGCTACCCTATGATCTTTCATTCATGAATAAGCGGTTAGCATGTTCGGGTTTAAAGTACTGCTGGCTCAGACCACACATTAACATTAACATTAACATTAGCATTAGCATTAACATTAGACATCCATTAGCTCAGGAAGATGCTGATGGCTGTTAGAAGGTTCGGTCACCTTCAAGCCAATTCCTTTCCAGCACAGTTAAATGTCTGTTTATGGCTGTGTCAGAAGACGAGTCTGAATCATTACTGTTGAGCTGTAGAGCCGGACATGATAATTACATTTCTTTACATTTACTGTACACTCATTCGCTTTGATCCAGCAGTGAGGAAGAATATAATCCACACAAAGGAGCTGACAGCTGCTGTATTGAGCATGTTCATAGGGTAATACTGAAATTGCACATTATTCAGACCTGTGAATTAACTACAGACTTAAGTGCTGCTCGGATCTTTTAGCACGTGGGGCGGAGTCTGCCAAAAACACATTATTTCACATTTCAGTTTCAGGGTTAGAGCTTAAAACCTTTCTCTTTTTTTTTTTCTTTTTTTTTTTTTTTTGTGTGTGTTATTCACTCCAGCAAGCAGCCGCTTTACCAGCTGTTTGTGTTGCTGTGCACAATATTTTAACTTGAAATGAATTTTTTGAGCAAGGTCACTTGAAGGTAATAAGATAATTACAATTTCTCATTAAATTAAACAAAGGCGTTATACTTTTTATCCACTTATAATTACCTTTAATGTTCTCAAACTTCCACGAAACGTCTTAGTTTCTGTTATCACTTGTTATAGCAGCTATAAACATTGTTTTATTTTTTATTTTTTACCTCTCTCTTGAAGTTAATAAAAAGTTACAGCTTTACCTCAGACTGCTGCTGTGCTGACACTGGAGACTCTTTCCATAAATGCTAAATAACGGTCTCTTTTTTCAGAAATCTTCACCGTATCAACGATTACACGTTTGTAGGTTGTCCCTTGAGTTACTTTAGTTGTTACTATAGAAACAATAACGTATTAGAACGAGCGCATTCATAGAAACCAGCTGCACTACTGTCAGAGTTGCTGTAAGAGAAAATGAATCAATCTTCTGACCAATAAGAATTCAAGGTTTAACCCGGAGACGTTTGTTTATTTATTTAGCTGTTTTTGGAAGGAGTCTCCAGTGTGAGAGCTTTGTCACAGGCTTTTCGCATCACGTCACCATCGAGTGTTCAGCTGGAACTGGAAACACTGACGTGAATGAAAGGATGTACACACACTGACACACATATACCACTCACACAGACACAGACACAGCTCACAAGCTCAAACACAGAGCGCCTTTCATTCCACGCCTTCGTCAGTGACACAATTTAAAATCAGAGAGACGTGTAGCCGATGCATAGTAATCTAATCTCCAGCAGCTGAGCGCAAAGACCAGATTATATCCTAGCACTCGATTCACATGGGGATAAATGAATCTACAGAGACGCACAGACACTTCCTGTGAACAGGCAAACAGAACAGCTCTCTCTCTCTCTCTCCCTCGTGTTCTGTCTCACAGCCTTAATTCGATTCTTCACTTCCTGTTAACACAGAGGCTATAGAGACAACGTGTAAATGAAAGTGATGCAGAATTACTCGGCCAAAAGATGGCACGTCATGTCTGGGATTAACCCCTTACACTCCCGGCTTATTACTCATAAAGCATATTGTTCAGTCCCTACAGTGAAACTCTATTAGTTCTGTGTGCTGCTGATGAATCCTGGGAGTTCTGGGAGTTTAGGAGATTGAACATGTGACTAGAATGTGAAAAAAACACCGACTGTCAGTAATGTATCCTTGCGCTTGGACAAATTTATCCTGTGCTAAAACGAAAAACATCAAGTGTCACCTACACTATATTATCTGTTACACGTTATCATCCGAAAGTACTGGAACAGCAAGGTCCGTTCTATTGTTTTCACTATACATTGAAGACGTTTGGGTTTGAGATGTAAAAAAAAGAAAATGCAACCAAATATTAACTGTCATACACTTTCATTTACTTTAAGACTATCTATCTGTTTCATTACTTTTGCTCACAGAAAAATTGGGTGGTCTGTTACAAAAGGTGCCATGTTCTAAGTTGTTTAACACACCTGGGTATAAAGCTGAAATTCTGACCTGTCGTCTGATAGGTCATCTTTTCACCTCAATCCCAAAGGTATTCAGTGTATAGCGAAAACAACAGAATCGGCCTTGTCGTTCCGATACTTTCGAAGGGCGCTGTATAATGAGGGTGTTACTGTGGGACACAGTCAAATAAAGAAATAATAAAATAAAATAAAAATAAAACACACAACAATCAACTTCTTACCACCAGAAGTTGATTGTTTTCCTATTAAAACACCTCGCAAACATGTTTTATTCCTTTTATACTACATACTAATTTCTCATTAATTAAACTAAGGCATGTTATACTTTTTATCCATTTATAATTACATTTCACGTTCTCAAACTTCCACAATAACATTTTATTCCTGTTATCACTTCTTACAGCAGCAATAAGGATCATGAGTCTTTATTTGTCACATATACATTACAGCACAGTGAAGTTCTTTTCTTCACATATCCCAGCATGTCAGGAAGTTGGGGTCAGAGTGCAGGGTCAGCCATGATACAGCGCCCCCTGGAGCAGAGAGGGTTAAGGGCCTCGCTCAAGGGCCCAACAGTGGCAGCTTGGCAGTGCTGGGGCTTGAACCCCTGACCTTCTGATCAGTAACCCAGAGCCTTAACTGCTAAGCCACCACTGCCCCCCAACATTTATTACCTCCCTCTTGAAATTAATTGAAAAAGTTACAGCTTTACCTCCGACTGTGCTGACACTGGAGACTCCAGTCTTTGTACTTCACCGTATCAACAATTACACATTCTTTTTTCCCCTCTAAAATCCGTTCATGTGGGTTGTCCCTTGTGTTACTTTAGTTGTTACTATAGAAACAATAACATATTAGAACGAGCGCATTAACAGTATATAACAGTACCATAATAATCAGCTGCACTTCTATTGAGAAAATTAATCAACACCTTCTGACCAATTAGAATCGAGAATTCAACAGCGCTGTAGTAGAAATGGCGTTAATGCTCATTTTCAGTAGTGCAAGTCTTGCGACAAATATCATGACGTGTACAAGACAAGCCGTTATATACCAGAGGTGCCGAAAGTACTCGTTTCTGATTTGCTGTCTTCTGTGGAATCATGTTGGAATGCTACAAGCTAATTCTTGCTTGTGCTTGCTAAGTGGGATCTTGTTAGCGTGTGTTTTAGGACAGTACTCATCAGTTCAATCTGTGTACATTCCCTCTGCGTCCCCCCCACCCCCCAACCCCCTCAGTAAAAATGGCAAATCGTAACACTTTCTTTAAAATCTCAGTGCTACACACAGCCCTCGATGTGCTAAAGCCACTGTGCTAGCAATCCAACATGGCTACAGGTCTGACTCTGCTCTGCCCCAGACCCCCCCAACACATACACACACACACACACCGGGGCCACTGATGTAACACTGAGTCATGTGCGGTGTCACCCTGCCGAGCGCCTCGAGCACCTTTTTCAATTATGGAACAGCCCTCAAGCCAAACAAGGGTGACTATAGATAACCCAAAACAATCAACCATGTGAAGGGCGCTGCTATTTTTAAACCCAGTTTGTGCACATTGTGGTATGTGTATCAGTGACAGCCATTTCTCCTTCTCCTGTCTACTTAACACTAAAAAAAAACAAAAAAAAAAAAGACATGTTTGTCCATCATTAACGAGATGCTTCAGAAAGGAAAGACGAAAGGAATGACAAGGTGAGGACGTTGCTTTCTTTTCTAGGATCGTTCCCCAGTGGTCCTCTCTCTCCCGCTCTCACTCTTTAATAAGGCAGCTGGAAAACGTTCGTTAGTTCGTTTCTGATTCATAGACAGGCAGCTTAGCAGGTTGTTGCCCACTGTCTGACTCTCGCACAGCTAGCGTGTCAGTCCCGAAACTAGCATCTCATTTGCAGCTCGCAGACTTCCTCTGACTAACGAGAAATGTTTCGTCTACATTCTACCAACACACTGCTGGAGCTGGAGAAATTCAGTTTTTTATTTGTACCAACACGCTCGTGCCATGCAGCATGACTGACAATGCTAACACTATATATCCCATAATGCATATATATATATATATATATATATATATATATACACACACACACACATATATAGACATAGACATGCTCTTTGTCCTAGCCTAATGAACCAGCTACATATATATATATATATATAAATAGGTAGCTGGTTCATTAGGCTAGGATAAAGAGCATGTCACAGCATCACAAAGTTGGAAATGGAGTTGAATTTAGAGCTGCAGCTCAAGAATTAAGTTGTTTTTTGTTTTGTTCTTTGGATATAAGACTATTCACAGGTAAAACTCATGGGCAATATGAGAGTTTTTTGTTTTTATGAAGGACTTTTCACAATAGTTTCAACCAAGGAATGCTTTTAATCAGGCTGAAAGCTGTACAGTTTCGTTAGCTAACTTACTTGCTCGCTAGCTAGCTAGGTTTCCTGCTTAGTACTGTTTATTACTGATTATTTATCAACACTTTTACACACCTCACTAATTTTACATTATTTTGTTAGAATTGATTAGTGAGCACACTTGACTTAGCTTGTGTCATTGGTGTGTTTATCATGATGTAACTTATCCTAGCTAGCTAGTTAGGCTGAAGCCATGTCTGTGTAGCTACGTAGCTAGCAAAAGCAGCTCATCCAACAGACTGCTGCCCTATATCTACTGTATGATTAGCATTTTTCCAGTGGTTGATTCCTCCTATAAAGCCTTCATTTCATTTACAGCCAGCTGTCCATCCTTCACCTCTCACTAAGCAGAGATCGATACACAACGAATAGATTACACCGAGATATCCAGTGCAAGAATATCTACACGTAAAAATCGGCTGCGTCTCTGTATCAGACATCGGCTGACGTAACTGAGGAGAAAGAAAAGTGTGTATAGAGAGCGTGATCAAAAGATAAACAGCGCTGGAACAAAAGAGAAAATGGCTCTGTATCTGCTATAATATACCATAACGCAGGAGGCCGAGGAGCCCGGCTGCTATGGCAACGCTGCCATGGATTCATGGGCAAAAGGGGGAAGTGGAAGTTTTTTCCACGTCTCCTGGAGACGACACATTCGGGATAAACATAGTGAAGTGTCTCTTACATATCAGTGTCGATCACAGTCTTTGGATAAATGTGAGGCATGAGTCGAATCTTTTTAAAAAAATTTTTTGCCAAAGCAGCTGCTGTGAGGACAAAAAAATAAATAAAATCACAGACACACACACACACACACACACACACGCAGATGCAAGCACATAAACACAAAAACTAAAGCACACACATCCACACCCAGTGCTGCTGCTGCAGAATATTTCATCATTAGGTTTCAGCACTTAATCCTCTGCTCCAGTGGCTCCACTCTTACCATTTTACTAATCTGCATTTGAAGTGAGGGTCCCCACAACACCCAAACACACCCATACACACATAGAGAAGCGTTCGGGGGGGTGGGGTTAGTGTCTGTATGTGTGTGCACTCTGACAGTTCCTCAGCCCCAGCTACAACACTCCATTTGTTCATAATTCATTATAATTAGAGATTTGCTTCGTGTGTTTTGTCATCAAATCCCACTCATTTAGTTCTTATTGGTTCTCTTAGTTCTATGTACCAGTGACCCTGACCAGGCAGTTACTAAGGATGCTGTAAATACACTGCAAACGCTTGGGATCACATGGCATCCCAATCTCGATGAAACATCTCTAGTCTCTACCAAATGCCCAGTGAACTTTTGGTAACAGAGCTGCCATGCAAGGCGCTAACTTGCCATTCGGGAGCAACTTGTGGTCCAGTGTCTTGCCCAAGGACATTTCGGTATGTGGAGTCATGTGGGCCGGGAATCGAACCGCCAACCCTACGATTAGTCTACAACCCGCTCTAGCACCTGATCCACAGCCGCCCGGCCAACCTTTCTCATAAGCGCTCTTAAAAAGAAAATGTGCTCCTCCTATTCGTATCAGTATCAGTGTCAGATTTTCTGTTCATTCCAAATCATACATTACTATTATAATACATTGCTCACACATACATGCACACATACACACACACACACACACACACACACACACACACACACACACATGCCACTAAAAGATCCCTAGAATGTCAACCAGAGGTAAAAGAAGAGCAGCACTAAAGGAGACTCTGACCTATTCCTCAGCAACAAACATTCTCCATTCACGAGCAAATTGACCCTTTCCAACCGCTCACCACCTTCTGACAACCAGCAATCTCCACTATCACTCCGGGAAAAAAAAGGCCATCTCCTGCACATCCACCGAATTTCGACATATTCCGATTGTGTGATTTTGAACTGTGCTTTTTCTCCATTTCTCGCACTTTAAAAAGGGGTCAGCGACACCCACTTCACCTTACACTTAATGGCCCAGAAGCACAGAGAAGTCTGGATGGACGTACACTCCACACACACACACACACACACACACACACACACACATACACACACACACACTGTGTTCTGAGCTTTGCTTCAAGGTTAGATGCTGATTGTATTGAGTGATCCTGGCCACCGGTTGAAGCATTATCACCTCTGTGGGTGTTCAATCCGTATCTGGCTCAGCGGTGCTCCCTGAACACTAGCCCTAAATTAGGAAGCACTGTGGATTACAAGCTGCTTCACAATTAATAGGTCTAATTCCACCAATTTCTCGTGGAGACTGTAGCCAAAGACATATGGGCGGTTTATTAAGCAGCGAGCGAGCCGTTTTTATGAAGACTCTCTTGCTCTCTGTCTGCAGAAAAGAACCGATGCCACTGATGCAATGGCGCGTTTTAGGGCCAAGCGAGCTTGTAACACGATAACGCGCAAAACCATTAAACCACGGTTATAGCACGAGCGCGTGGGGCGAAGTTTATTAAGGTCGAAAAACGGCTTCTGTGAGACTGAGAGAAAGAGGTAGAGATGCTCCAAAGTCCCCAAACCACATCTGGTCTGGGGGTTTAGCCAGAGTGTGCACGGCACAGAGCGAACGTTTCAGCAAACGCAGCCATTTCAGGCGAATATGTGTGTGTGTTCTAAAAATATCTGTCTCAGGAGGGTTCAGAAGCTGTTTACAGCGCCTCTGCGTATTTAGACTGAATCTAAACGTGTGTCCATGCAGCTGGATCCAATTCAATTCCTCGTAGTAATAAAACTAATAATAATTCAAGTTTAATGCGTAATCTAAAGGAAATAGATTTGAAATAACGTCCATTAGAGATAACGTTCATTCTTTATTTTATTATTTAGGCATATAAACAATATGATATAATTTTTAATCGAATATTACACTCATGAAGGGGAGGCACATGAAATCTTTAAAAATGCGACATGAATTAGAATTGAATCGATTTTTTTATCTAGAGGAACAAATCATTTTTTTGCTAAATAAAGATAGAGACATAAAATAATATACTGGATGTATTTTAGTTATTATTTTACTATTTATTTTTATTATTTATTTATTATGTATTTATTTCTTATTAATATAATTTACATAGTATTTGTATTATTTATGCTTATGTATTTATTCTTTTGTTCATGAGGGCTGTGGGTTTATGTGGTGGTTTATCAAGCAGAGTACATACATTATATATAAAATGGACAGATTAATCCTCATTCCTGATTTCCAGAGATTTAAAGACATATGTCTGTTCAGTAATGCTGCCAGAGAATGTTTGTAGTCATCATGATCGCAGAGACGGGTGTGTCTTCGTGGTTTATACTTTTTCATCACACCGAACGTTCCATGTGGGCTATGTACACCTCCGTTTTAATATGAACTGACTGCTTTGACCTTTATTATAACCTCTTGTTGTAGAGCTTGTTACTGCACACTAGTACAGTAGGTCACATGACCACAACTTGTATGTAGGCTATAACAATTACCTGTGCTAGGAACTCAGCAACCTAGCTAAAACCCCCTTAACCCATTTGGTTTGGTCTCTATACTGAAGAACAAGCATGAAACCGCTTTTCCCACAGTATATAATGTTACTTTGGTGCGTCGTTTTATAGGAAGTATATAAAGACGACATAAGCTTTCCAGACACAGGAGTGTGCAGTCTGTAAAAATGACTGAGATGATGGTTTCAGGTTTGGACAGAATCCCAGATGTACACCAGTAATTAATAATACTCATCCCACCTCCATGTATAAACCTAACCCAATCCAAATAGGGCTTAATACCTGTTTATTTTGTGAAACTGTAGAGAACTGAAATCTCAGAAAACTCACAAAGCAAGCAATTAGCGTAATTACAGTACGTTTGACTAGTGCACATTAACGAACGCGGTTTTTAGCGCCATTATCGGAGACTTCCTTGCTTTCAATCATGTTCACTAATTACAACAGAATGTCTTCCGTCAGCTCTGGGACCCCACTCCTACACCCGCAGACCTACACCCTGGCAAGGCCTTGTTTTCCCTTCACTTAGCACTTCAACTCATTAGCAAATTTCACAAGATTCACCGTTTGTAATGTTGTAGTGTTGCGTCTTGCTAAACCTGCTAGCAAACAACATTACCTCATAAAATGTATGTTTTGTAAACTCACTAGCGCGGACTACCGTGTTTCTTTTGTTCAGCCTCATGATTCAGCTTCAGTTCTATGTTTATAGCTTCATAAACAAACTTACAAGGCTGTCAGTGCTAATATTTATGAACCCAGCCATTTTATAAAGCCCCCCCCCAGCCAGTGATGCTAATGTTAATATTTATTCTTAGCGACTATCTGCTAATCTTCAGACAGTAAATAAGCTGGTGAATGTGATGCACTGTTTGTCTATAAATCACTTCAGTATTAATTAAGTAGGCTTACAAACTCGTTAATTAATGACTGGACTGTGCTGTATTTTTAATCGACATGTTTTGTTTCAACAGCGAAGATGACATCATGCGTTGTTGTTTTCTCCGCTGAGGTCATTAGCAATCACTGGAATTGCAGCTAAAAGCTTTCTGAGTGAGTTGGGTATCTGTACGTACTGTCATGTCTGTGTGTAAACATGTTTAGCCATCTCTGAGGAACACAAATGCTTTTACAGCTTTTATATTTAGAGTTGGCTACTGAGGTTAAGGTCAGGGATGAGTTTCGGTGTATTATACTGTACGTCGTATTATAACAGTAATCATTATGTCATTTGAAGGTCCTCATAAAGATTGAAAAACTGACATGTGTGTGTCTATGTGCAAGGCAAATATTCTAAAAGTTGACATTTCTCATGGCCGAGCCAAAGCATGAACTGTTAGGGTTCTTTCAGTCGCATCTTCTGAACAAATCTGAAAAAGAAATATTAAAAGCATGAATGGAGAAAACATTAAAAAAAAAACGTGGTGAAGTTAATCCATATCCGATACCGATAAAATGGGCTAGAAAGCGATTTTCTTTAAATTAGCGATGACATATGGGACTACATCACATGTTAATATAACACAAGTTCTGGCTTTGGTTTCATGACTTTCCACATAGTGTATAATCACTATAAGGCCATTACTCTATACCAAGCACACGAGGTCAGCTTGTTTAACACAAAGTGCTCATCAGTTGAGTCTGATGGCTAGAACCGAGTGGCCCTATAAAAAAAGTCTGCTCCTGACACATGCTGTAGTTGCTTAAGCGTTTCTCTTGACATTTGGAAGTGCCTCATCCAAAAGCCTGTCAAGAAAATGGCTCTGCACAATGTTCTCCCTGAACTGCTTGTTGTATTAAAGGTTGAGTTCCCAGGTGTTGACAATGGCGGAGTGGAAAAGTCAAAAAGATTTCATTCCACATAAAATGGGCCATTACGCACTACATCGAGTTTGTCTGAGCTGTAAGGAATGCAGCTTTGCACAAATGGCTTTACGTTTTAAAATGATACACTACCTACAGGGTCAGATCTTTCACTTTTGCAGCGGTTGTCCATTTGGCACTTATTTCTTCATACAGAAACGCCAAGAATAGTTTGAAACTTTTTTCCAACCATGATACATCATCTTCAAGATTTTCCAACATACTGTAGAAATTCGTTTGTAACTTGCACATTCTTATCTCAAGTCTTAAGTCAAGTGGTATGAAAGGTTACGCTGTTACCCGAGCAGACAACAACGAATCAGACGAACATTCGATTTCAATACGTGCTACGATTTCGGTGACACTGAATTGAGATGTTCTCAACTCTATGCAAATTAGTTATGACACGACACATCCAAACGACTGGCTTGAATGAATCCTGTGGTGCTTTTATGGTCTGACGTTTCTTCAGTTTCAGTTCTCCACTCACAACTTTATTTCCTGCAATTAATTTCCTATTTACTGCAAAAAAAAACAAAAGAAAAACGGTGGTTTCGTCTTATCCTGCCATAAACAATCTCTCATTAAATGTGTGTAGACACATTATAAATATAAAAACAAGGATTGGAAGGAGGTAGTAGAGATCGTTCATGCTTCTGGTGGGTTTCTCTATCTAGTACTTAGTTGGCTTGCTTGGCTAATCTGCCAGAGAAGCTACTACGAAGCTGAGCATGTAACACATAAATCAAATAATCAACTTATACACTGATTAGTGCTTTATATAATTAGCGTTTAACAAGTTCCATTCAGAAGCTATATATATATATATATATATACACACACACACAGTAGCTCAGTGGATAAGCCACACCCACAAGCAACAACAGGAGCAATTGGTACACGCCCACAAGAGTCAAATGACTAGCGAATTGTCTTTTGCTAAACTATGAGAAAGATTACAGGCCAGGGTTATCATACTCGTACATTTTCTTGCACCTCAATCTCTAGTTTTGTATGAAAACATAGTTTAGACACAGGCCAAATAGACTCTGCTTTTCTTAACCCGTGTCTATCCAACAACCAAAATAAAAAAATTAAATTAAATTTAAAAAACTCCACAGAATAATAGATACACATTCAAATAGGTTTCTGCCAGTTTTGCTGAGTTTTGTCCGTCTGCACTGCCAAATCCCCCAGAGTACAAGCTCTTAAGAAAAGGCGATAGAGCTCATATCCCACTCGCTCCCTCCCTCTCGCTCATTCTCGATTCCCTCTCTTTGCTGTCTTTAATGCTGTTTTCTCCTACACGCCGTGTACAGCAGGCCCCGAGATTCGTCTCGGCCACAGCTTTCAGAGGCCCAGGCAGAGGAGAGGGCAGCAGGCCCAAAGCCATCACACCGCATCATGCAATTACCCTTGACTAGCTCAGCATGAACAGAACACCCCAGAGTTTTTACTCACTCTCTCTCTCTCTCACTCTCGCTCTCTCTCTCTCTCTCTCTCTCTCTCTGGCTGACATCTTTCTTCACACATACAAGATGTAGCAAGAGTATGTGGAGAAGAGTTATCTGTTGCAGGTTCTCAAATAAAGTTGACGTTACAGAAACTGTTTAACTGCCTTAAACATTCAGAATATTACGGCTTTTGACCTCGTGCTCTATCTTCTCGATCTTCTTCTAAATAAAATGCTTTGACTGGTTCCAGTGCAACATGTCAGTGCGAAAAGATGCAAAAATACATCAGCAGAGGTGCCAATGTTGCTAACAAGAAAATTACGAGAAACAAGAGAAGAAACTGAATTTTACCACAAAGACTCTAGTGTATGTCGGACAAAGCAGTCCATGCAAACAGCATAAATGCTAAACAGCACATTCTATCCTGTGCTTTCACTGACCAGAGCCACGCCCTAACCAAGTTTCTCAAATGTACAGATCAAAGCTCTCTTAATAAAGGTATAGAGTACGAGTAACATTGATAAAGAGCAAACGAGTCTATCGCATCCCACGTCCTTTCCCCTTCTGTGAAATCTTTGGCGTTTGGTCTCCATCACTGCTGAAAAAGTAGAAAAGTGTACTTTTTCAGGTAAAAATGTCAAACATTTTTGCGCCAGAGACAGAAATGATGGAAGAAAGTAGATCTATATATTAATTACAATTATTCCTTCATCTGAAATTCTGAACTGTGGCTCTCTGGCATTCGTGAAATACCACACCACAGCAATCGTTGAACAAGGAAGCAGGACAAGCTATATAGTATGATGTCTGATCTACATACTGGATATCCACAGCAGAAAACAGTCAACATTGGCAAACTGATCCTCGCTAGTGTGTTCACTGGAGACAAACAGCATCTCTCTAATCCGCAACGCTTTAATTTCTTCCCACCAGCAATGCGAAGGCAGTTATGGGCATCAAAGCAACAAAGGATCAAGAGTATATCAGATTTACACAGTCCTCGCATTTTTACGAGACGAGACGAGCGATCGTTTCCTCATCGTGAGACACACTCAGAGATAATACAAGCTCCTACCTTTTTCAGCCGGCCGCTCTTGGTGCCTACGTAGGCCAGCGAGTGGTTCTTGTAGACGTAGGCAATCACCGAGGTCATTTTGTCATTGGACTCGGAAAACAGCGGAATCCCGCGGACCATCTCGGACACCCCGAGCGGCGCGTTCATATCCAGTCCGCAGAAATTGTCGTCGATTGTCAGGAGCTGTACGAAAGAAAAAGACAGGTATGACTTGCGAGTTTGGGAAAAGTTTTACACAAACATGGTGTTCAGCAAGCAGGGAAAGCCGACACAGTGTGTATAAACTTTAAAATTCACACATAAACTCCTATTAGGATATTTACGGTTTAAAATTATGTCGCACGTCATCATCAATTCCTGGAGTCAATACTTTAAATGAGGCCATGAGGGGAATCAGATAGAAGATTATATACATTCATCACTGCATTTGGTGTGCATCTTAAAAATGCATTGAAATAAATAAATAAATAAATAAATATCCACGCACGAAATGTACATATGACGTGATGTCAAGCGACAGATAACGAATGTGTGGAGAAGTCAGATTTGTCACCCAGAATGGAATGATTTACAGCTTCTGATAAAGCAGTAATGATTTCATATTGCGCTGCCGTGCAGATTGATTTCGAAACAGCACCACTGGGGTTTACACATGGGGGATAAAAATGCGACAGGAATACTAGTTATGATTGATGACTCACCGGCCAATGACTTGTTAAAGGTGGCAAAACTTTGGCCCTTTTGTGAATGGAACCACACGTGATGTGTTTATGAATTAGCTTTGGATACTTGAATGTGAATTATGATGTTATACAGGACTGTATCTTACTATATCAATATAACGTGTAACGTCCTTCTAATCCCAAGATTATGGTGTCCAATGAGTTTCAATACAGTTCTAAAAATTCCAGATTGTGAGTTTTTAATTCGTTTTAGCTAATCGTGTTACTGTCACGATAATATACAATATTTAGGTTTGATAACAAAATGACAGAAAAAAACAACAACAACACCAACAACCTAATCTGTTGAAAAATTCCAATGAGTGAAAACAGTTTGTTTGGATTTTGTTCAATTTCATGAACAATTTTATGCGACTAAAGTCGCAAAATAAAAGGTATTATTAACATGAACGAATATTAACATTAACTCCTCCCCCAATCCTAACCGTAACCTTCGTAACTCCATAAGTGTGTAAACTGTTACAAAAGTGCACGTTGGAAAGCTTGTCGCAAAACAAAGTGGGCACATGATAAAAAATATAAACCTGCACTCACACCGGCAGCAGTGCAGCACAACAAAGCAGACAGGCAGACGTCATTCGTTTTCGTTAATGGTGCAAAAGTGGGCGTGGTGAGTGACTTAAGAAAGTTGACTTCATGCAAGTGAAAAGTGAAGCAGTTCAGTGACGACCAATAGGAGCGAGTGACGCTGATGTCACCCCCCCCCCCGACTGTAAAATATTAATTCTACATATTTCGCACTTACTCCTAAATCAGTCGGTGATACCTACTCGCTCTGCTGCTACAAGTGTTTGATGAACCCAAAATAGAGCCGTGGCTGTGTGTTCAGGTAATACCGTATTTCGGTACATCAAGCCCTTTGAGCTCCATCCAGGATTTTATTTAAGTGGGAAGTGGTCTGATTTGTGATCAAATGGGTTCAAACGTTCTGTAGCGAGCTTGGGTGGATAACTCTTAGAGTTGTTCCTGGTGCCTCCAGTGAAACCATGGTAACCGGTTGTAGACTTAAAGATAGGAAGTGACCACCGTAGAGTGATTTGAGCGTTACAAGGTGAAAACGAATTGTCGTGAAGTTCGTGGGTTAATCTCCAACCAGCTCCTTGTTACTCTGAATAATGATGATGAATAATGACGATATGTTCTTATGAAAAACAATGATGCTGTCCACAACATTCTCATTGAAGCTCAGTTACAACTTACCACAGTAATGATCTTATTCTTTCATATTGGCCTGCCCTAGTTCTCAGTGACGTACACATAAAGGTCTACCACCTAATTAGTGTTAGATTCCACTTCAACACCACATGCTAATATTCAGAAGTGACAGTGTGCCAGACACGGTGACTCTGTGATGCCAGGTTGTGACAGGAAGCAAGCCGGGTCTGTCATAAATAGCAAAAGCAGCCCTTTGTGTCTCAGCCAAACCTCCCAGGCACACGCTAAAAACTCAATTATGCCTCATGTTGCGTTTATCTTAATTGTGACAAAGTACAATTACAAAAAGGTCTGTGTGGGAGACGCTCAGAGTTCTCCGGGACCGTGGACGCGATCCAGATCAAAACCAGATGGGTTTGGTTGCACCGCTAGGCCGTGTCGGACCAACCTCGGAGACACGTGATTGATTCAGAAGTGACCGGTAAGTGTGAGGAGGCTGATCCGGACACGTAACGGGGCCGAGAATCTATTTGTCAAACACGAGGCTCTTCATTAAGCAAATGGAGTGGCTGAACATGGCTCGCTGAAATGCCTGTTTATGAGTGATCGATAGAAGAGTCAATTCAGATTCACAGAGTGAGAAAAGAGAGCGAGGGAGAGAGAGACAGGAAAAGAGAGAGAGATAAATGGGGAAATGGATAAGAAATATTCAACGTTGCGTATCAGTGTGAGTCTATGTATGAATGTCCTTTCTCTGCAGATGTCTGACCTTTAGAAATGTTCTGCTGTCAGCTAAACCCCCGCACATCCTTAGCACTGGCAGGCCAGACTAATGGAGCTCATTTAAAGCACCCAGATCTCGCTATCTCACCTTGCTTCGGCTAGATAAAACACCCAGCGTGTGCTGGTTTGGCCAGTACCTGCCATACACGATGAATCACCAACTAGCGCAGTTTAATTTAAGAGCCTCACCTCCAGCTGAAACGACGTACTGTACATCCCAGCATCTTGCTTACATCAGGAGAAATAACACTTGCTGAAAATTAAGTCAAAACTCAGTACAAAAAGGAACTCGCTTTTCCTGATGGTTATTGACGAACATCCAAATCTCATCACCTGGGAGGCTGCAGGTCAACCAGCCTATCTGAGAGGAAATGAGAAAAATCTCAAAGTCTCTCGGCTCGGTTGAAGCAAACGCCAGCCATATCGAGATTTTCAACAGGACCGTAGATCAGTGCTCCGGACGTCAGGTCGCAAAACCTGCGTTCGCATTTTACCAAATGTACCGAATTCTCACGGCAAATGGAACGGAGTCGGGGAAAAAAAAACCTAGATGGACAGTATAAAACTGACCTGAGACTACTACATGCTGGGATGAGAAACTACATCCAAGCATCATTCTAGGCTTGAAGATAAGATCTTGGGGGGGGGGGTGTTTATGGGGGGGGTGTCGCAGGTCAACCAGCCTATCTAAGCGGAAATGAGAAACAAAGACATATGGCGGACTAGGAATGAGTAAGGAAGCGTATGTAAGAGTGATTGGAGAACATGTAACTCCAAACATTTCTAACAGTTCGCTCCTGTAAGACTAATGTCTTTTGGCACTGTGGCTAGCAGCAGGCCCGGTCTTGTAACAGGGTGCATATGCCTTGGCATTGGTGTGGATCCTGGTGCCACTGCAATATTTTCCTCCACGGCAGATGCCGTGTCGATCATGCCGTATGTGTAGCATTTTAATCAAATAGACTTCCTTTCTGTCAACCTTTCAGGTCGCGTGCACACTTTCATTACCTTGCCATGAAAAACACAACCTTTTCTACACGCACGCTATCAACCCACGTCGTCGCGAAAATGACATTCCCGTAATATCCCACCTCGCCGCGTGTCGCTCCGGGGGTGGCCCTCTAAATTCAGCACCATGGTTATTTTATCATTTTCTCAATCCGTCACTCCTTCTTCCTCCCTCCCGTTTATGCGCCCTCGCTTCGGGAGGAGAACCCGCTACTGCATTGTAGCCAATTCCATGCTGCGCATCTAAAGGTGTAAAAATACGGAGGCGGATAAAGACGGAGGAGGCCAGAGCAAAGAGCGAGCCTAAAAGCCTGCAGATCAGAGTGCGGCAGCGTTTTTTTTTTTTTTTTTTTTTTAATCTGAACTGCTTCCAGATACACAGAAAGAAACAAAAAAAGAGAGAGAGAGAGAGAGAGAGAGAGCAGAATTAGGTCACTTGGACTCAGCTTCCTGCTGCAGGACAAAGGAGTCTCTCTGTTACGCGGTCCCTGGCGCCTCGTTGGGCTGGTACGCAGAGCGGTGTCGGAAATCAGATGCGCTTTATTTACGCCGCTCTAGCCTTCGACTACAAAGTGACAGGACGAACGTGTGTAGTCTTTCATTAAAAAAAAAACCCCAAAAAACAACCAATCAGACAAACGTTCCACATGCGCAAGGCGAGTTGTCATAGTGGTTTTCCAACCTAATTTCAACCGAATCCCGAGTGTAGCATGTCAGATCAATTTTGGCATTTAACTGTACTCAAAAAACAACAGAAGACCTATTTCTTTGAAAATCTGCTTATAATAAAATCAAACATTTATGCAAAAGACATTTCTGTAAACTCCTTCATGAATCTTTCAACTGAACGCGTTTGTAAATTTTGTATTATTCTGTATAATTTGTTATTTTTGTTAAGGGACTACTCTTATGTCCTGTAGGTCCTGTGAAAGGTGTTCTTGGCACAACAAAAAAAAACCTCTGCGAAATGCTGTACGGATCGTATAAATGCTTTTACGGGAAAATAATCAACGGCGATGTGATCGGGCCCGATGTGAAGCAGAGATACTGGCAGCACCCTGGAATCGATTATTTTCCAATAACAGCATGTTATATTCCTCATACAACGATTAAAACTGTTCTTTTATTACTGAACACCACTTCATACTTTTTATCAGTTTATAGTTTAAACGTTTAACACAGTGCAACTTCCCTGAGACAAGTTAGTTCCCGTTATCGTTTATATTACAGCGGTCATTTATGGACAAAAAAAACACGCAGATCGTCATGTTAACGAGAAACCGCAAAAAAAAAATAAAGTGCAAACTCGTCTCTTTCGAAGGCTTTCGCGTGATGGAAAACCTACTCGCTGATACTGGAGACTCCTTCCGTAAAAAAAAAAAAAAAAAAAAAAAATTCAATAAACATCTGTTCACAGAAAACGTCACCATATCAACAACTACACACACGTTAAAAACAGACAAGTCCATGTGTTAACTTATTCGAGCGTATTAATATAAACCTGTGATTTGTGGCTGCACCTTCTGACCAATCAGATTTGAGAATTCAACTGCGCTGCGCTATAAAATGTTAGTAACTATAAAGAGGCCTGAAAATCGTTCTTCTATTATAACGCCGTTTAACTTTTTTTTTTTTTCAAGTTTGATCATGATCATTTCTGGTAATCGCCCCTATAATCGCAGATGCGTTGGATAAAGATTAGATTGTAAATGCTGGAGTATTCTTTTAATGATGCTATCGTTCCTTCTTTGGCATTGCTAGCACTTTTAGGCAGGTCATTCCTTCAAAATACATTAAACTTTCTCTAGTGAATCAATCAGGTTTAAACGAGCCAAACAAAATGGACTGTAAAATATTTACAAGCACAAACAAACTGCCTAAAGACGACGCCGTGTCAGCAACCTGGGACAGATCCAACCATGTACTGTACATCACTAAGATGTCTGAAACAGCCTCTCAGAAATCCATTCCCAACAATCGTATAATTACCCTTTCAAATCCGCTCTCTTTTTTTCATGCTCAAGTAATATCTCACGCAGAGACTGTTGTTAGCAACAAAGACATCGCTTCCCACAAGTCCCTTCTCCGTGTTCGACGTAATTATATCAACACTCAATTACCACGCAACACAAGCCCTCGTGAGCCTCAAGAAGAGCTGAATGCGCTGATGATTGCTTCTCAGACGGCATAAATAAATAAAGGCCCAGAAGCTCAGAGAGGGTCCGGATGGTGGATGATGGGATGAAGGGATGAAAGGATCGCGTCTCTGTCTGCGTCTGCAGTCTGTTCTGCTCGCTGATCCGTACTGGCCTCCATCAGGCCGGCGTGATTGATAGAGCGCAGGATCGAGACGGGATCTCCATACTGACGATGGCATCTGCTGTTTCAGCGAGACAAACCGAGCACTATGTTACAATCCCATACAATTAGATTCCTGGGAATAGGGCTCTATCTTTCCTCTGGAATGTCTTGTTGTTACTATGACTATATGATGTGAAGATATTGGGAAGAATCCTTTTTATTACTTTAATTTTTTATAATTAAAAACTGACAGGAAGCAACTGATCTGATGTTAAAATGTTGTATTTAACCCTTTGTTGTTAAAATTTTTATTTATTTATTTATTTTTTTTTTACAGATTTTTACAGACTTCTCCTTTTCAGTGTTAAATATTCATGTTTATTTTTATAAATAAGAATCTTATTTTTAATATATA
>JANDJT010000092.1:20068308-20086159 GCA_024331685.1 Stegophilus panzeri | reverse complement strand
GTTTCCAGACTGTACTGTAACAAGCTGCAAATAATGAGCATTCAGATGGTCTGTAATACCAAAAAATAAGTAAATAAAACCCACACAATTCAAAGAGAATATGATAAACAACACCTTATATTGAAAGTACAACACTGCCAATACTGTATGTAAAAAAAAATCTAACTGAACATTCTGCAGTAAAAAAAAAGCAGACTGAGATGAAGAAAAAGGGGAAAAAAACAAATACTTTCAAAATCCTTTGTTATAATGATATGTGCATGGCTTTATTTTGCACTGAGTGATAGAACTGACCTTTACTATAAAAATAGCAGGGAATTATAGATCTGGACATGCAAAGGCACTGCCACATAAATCATTATACAACTACGGAACTCTGAAACTAAAAAAAAAAACCCGCGTCCACTTATTCAGTGTTCCTTAAATACACACGCTTATCTAGCTATTACAAAAATGGCATTAGTCATGGGATTAAGCATGATTACAAGTAGAGTAGTACTGCTCAAGTGTGTGTATGTATGTGTGTGTATGTGTGTGTGTGTGTGTGTGGGGGGGGGTCCATTACATTTACAGGTCACGACACACTCTTATATTAGGCTAAACTTTTATTTTTTATGACATTACCATTTATTCCTTTGACAAACTTTATTCTGTAACAATAACAGAAGAGTTATTCAAAGGTTCTTTGGATAGTTAAAGGTTCTACCTAAAGGGGTTCTGCTTAAAAGCCTCTATGACAGGGAAAATCTATCATAGCACCAATAACACACGATTAAAACAGAAATAATAACCAACCATATAACGTTATTCTCCCACAGACAACGCGGACATTAGTAGTAGTACTACACTCTGATTTTGTATTGTATAAACAACATAAAATTGTTGCATTCTTCAGCAATAAAGAGGCACTATCATACTGTTACCATGAACTTCATTATGTTTGATTTTTTTTTTTATCTACTCATTGACACTTGAATTTAAATTGTCTAAATTCAATGCAAATTAGGTACGACACAGTAAAGCAACAAATCCAAATGACTGGACCAAATGATTCCTATCATTCCTATCAATCTTATGGCACATGTGGCAAATGTTTCACTCGCAATTTAATTCTTATCTGCTATTAGTTCTCATTTACTGTTTGTTTCAAACCACAGACATAGATTAGAGGAATAATGAAGAAAAAATAAAGCTTGGAACAAAGTAGCAGAGATCATTGGTGCTTCTGGTGAATATGCATAGCTAGTGCAGTTAGCTTCCTTTGCTAATCTGCCAATGAAGCTATCACACAACATGTAAATCAAACCAATTTGTAAATTCTTGCTGATTAGGACTTTTTTTATTTTTTAAATTTGTGTTAAACCTTTTAGCTTTAGAAACTATACATATACAGTGCCACCCACTAATATTGGCACCCTTAATATAAATATAAGCAAAGAAGGCTGGGAAAATTGTCTTTACTGTTTAACCTTTTCATATTTTGTTCAAATAATTCACAAAAATACACTGCTATCATAGATATTTTTTCATAAGAGTCTTTATTAATCACATACACATATGCACAGTGAAATTCTTTTCTTCACATACCCCAGCATGTCAGGAAACTGGGGTCAGAGTGCAGGGTCAGCCATGATACAGCACCCCCTGGAGCAGAGAGGGTTAAGGGCCTCGTTCAAGGGCCCAACAGTGGAAGCTTGGCAGTGCTGGGGCTTGAACCCCCGACCTTCTTATCAGTAACCGAGAGCCTTAACCACCAAGCCTCCACTGCCCCCCAAAGATGGGTAAGATGGGTATACTACTGTAGGTGGACAGGAGGCTCACTCAAACATCACCATGACTTGGTTGTTGACCTGATATCAGAGGATGTAATGAGTTGCCTTATCTCTGGTGAGAAACAATAAAAATGGCATAGCAGCAAGTTCGAATCCCAACAATTCTACAGCCATCCACGGCTAGGAGTCCAAGAGAGCATAAGGAGGATGGGTAGGAGGATACTTTTCCAAAACTATGGACTGACAGATTATCAGTTTCACAGGACACACAACTTTTCCTTTTTTTTGTCAATAATTTTAGATTCATGACAGAGTATAATTGTACTGTAGATTCATGACATACAGTATAATCCTGATCAAGTCCGTTTCAGTTCCAGGTTCTATCACTACATAACGTGTAGAACTTCATTAGGGGGTGAATACTTTTTCAAGGCAAATAATCAGAGCTGAAAAAATCTCAGCTTGTTTTTCTGCTTGTAAGTTACACATAAATGACATAATTGTGTGCTTGCTTGCTTGTTTTTTTCCTTCAAACGGAGCAGCGTCACAATCCTCCGAGTCATCAGGCTGTACGTCTACGATGACTGAACCTGCTCATCAGACCTAATGGCGCTCCGAGACACTATTGCGTATGTGGTGCGAATGCACACAATCAAATTAGAGCTAATTACGCTTTGATGTTTCCAGAGAACAAGGGAAATAAAGATGTCTGAAAATGAAAGCCAACAGGGAGAATTCACAATACCCACAGGAGCACATTAGCTTTTCACCGAGACGTGTAAAGTGACTGTTGACTGACTGATAATAAGCACATAAATGATTTTCGTGATGATTTATAACCTTTGCTTCCGTAATTACATACAGCCACATAAGTAATGAGCTTAATAAATCCAGTCAGAGACTTCAACAACAACAACAACAACAACAACACAAATAAAAGCTTCTGCACCAGAGGTGGGGGTGGAGCTTCTGGAATTAAGTCACTTCACATTACACAATCGTAATTCTTTGAATTCTTTCCTGCAGTTTCAACGTCAAGGCTAAAGACATGGACTTGGACTTGTGCGGATACAGGATCAGCTATTGCCTGTCCGTGAGAAACAAGTTACCGAACAAAATGACAAGACATTTCATTACTCAGCTTGAATTTGCTTCATGCACCAAATAAATCAAGAGCATTTTTAGCCTCTTCCCAGCTATCAAGGGACGTCTCCATAACGCCTACAGATGTCTGATTCTGCTCTGCGGGATAATGTTACACAGTAACCATTAGAAGAAGGTTTTCGAAACACTATGAATGCACATAAATAGATATGTTTTGAAATTGTCTTACAATCCTAACAAAGAACGTGATTCACACCTTTAATGCATATTCAACAAGAAGGTTAAACGCTATGTTCCAAAAATAATGTTTCTGCAACGCTTTATAGACATATACTCGGATAACGGTTTGCGTTATGATGTTATTCACAGCCAAACAAAAAAAAAAACATCACTGTTAATGTTTTAAAGCTATGCTTTTGTGCGAAAGAGAGGACATATAAACACCGGAAGATCTTTATTTTTAAATTATATATTTTATTGCCATCGTTTCGAAAGAATATACCCACCAAACAGGAAGCCATTTCTCCAGACATAAGCAAGGCCAAAACAATCAACCAAACCCAAACCTAACTCTGCAAACTCAGATAGAAATACAGACATAGTGATCTGTAACTAAAAATGTTGCTGCAATGTTGTAGAACTGTTTATATTATATTTATAAAACATTTGTGCCAAAAGTTACGATAACTGTAACGTTCAGAAAACATTCTGCTAACGTACAGCAAAGTGTTAGTTGAGTTGGTATATATATATATATATATATAAATGGTTTATCTGAACAGGATAACAGGATGTTTATAATGTTCAAGGATAGTTAAATGTTTTTTACAGCTTGAAGAACGATTTCCATCGTTAATCATTAACCAGGATTTCGCATGAACCAGGTTTTTTTTTTTTGTGATTATTGCGGCTAAAAACGCTTGATTTTGCTGCGGCATTCTTCAAAATTTGCGATGCAACTTGCGGAGATTTTCGTGCTTTTTTTTTTTTTTTTTTTTTTTGCCGGAAAACTAGTTGAATTGGCGGCATTGCAATCGCACGGAATTGTTTTGCACGATCTTTCACAGGGATGTTTGTTGATAAATGAGACTGAACGGCTGAGTGCGCGTTGTGACGATGTCACATGACGCGTCTTGGCCCAAATCTGCGGAAAATCCACAATACTTTTGAAAAATTATAGAGTTTGCGTTGCGTAATTTCTGAATCCTGGAGGGACTGATTAACAAAAGCAGGCAGCGGAATGGAAAAAAGGCTATTACATTTACGTTTATTCATTTAGCGGACGCTTTTATCCAAAGCGACTTACAGATGAGGAAATACAAGCAAAGCGATATATCAAGTGGAGAACAATACAAGTAGTGCTACTGTATGAGATTTATAATTGAGTTCTAGAGAAGCAGAGCGTGCAGAGCAGAGGTGTAAGAGCCAGAGTAGGTTTTTTATTTGTATTTATTTATTTATTTAATAGTGGGGGGCGGGGGTTGGGGTTGGCAGGTTAGGGGTTAGTTATGTGCTCACAGAAAAGGTGGGTCTTTAGATGTTTTTTTGAAGATAGTGACAGATTCTGCTGTCTGGATTGAGGTTGGAAGGTCATTCCACCACTGAGGGACAGTTAGTGTGAAGGTTCTGGAAAGGGACCTTGAGCCACGCTGAGTAGGCACTACTAAGCGTCGGTCGTTAACCGATCGCAGATTGCGTGAGGGAACGTAAGCCACAAGGCAAGGTTTTGAATTTGATACGAGCGGCAACAGGAAGCCAGTGCAGGGAGATGAAGAGGGGTGTGACACGGGTTCTTTTGGGCCGGTTCAAGACGAGGCGTGCTGCTGCATTCTGACTCATCTGAAGATGTTAAAATAAATACTATTAAAATAATACATGATCAGCTTATTATGTTTCAGAAACATTCTTACCACCAAAACAGATTAAACGTTACTAGAACTGTAGCTGGAACTGTTAGTAATCATTCTGCTAACCTGACACTGTTAGTTACTTTGGTTATGTATCGTAAACCTTTTTTATAATAACAAGGCAATGATCTTTGAATTTTCTGAGGATGATAGACAAGGCTGTAAAAAAAAAAAAAAAAAAAAAAAAAAAAGATTTCCCAACTTGTGAGGACGTCGTGCGGTTTTCACGGCTTGAAGAACGTCATCCGAGGTGATCATTTAGAAAAGCAAGCAACGGAACGGAAAAAAAGGGAATTATCTATAAATATTACACATTCAGCATGAGCTATAGTGGTTTTATATATATATATATATATATCTTTGAATGGTGCATAATTAAATCATTATGAGATGTAATAAAGGCTGAGTTTACAGCCAGGACTGTACAGGGGAAATAAATAGGACCATCAATGTAAAGGAAAGCTGTGTGTTTATGCAACTGCAAGAAAAGAATAGAGAGGAAATAAGAGTGTACTGCTGTCCTGATTTCTACCTCACACTTTTATTTCCCCTCTCTCGCCTCTCGTTCTTTTTCTGCTGACACAAGGAACACAGGCAGCAAGTGCTTTTTTTTTTTTTTTTTTAAATAGGTCAAATGTCCCCTCAATATGATCTATGGATCCATCCAGACTATTGGTGCTGAAATGCGTTGCATTGTGCACTTGAGTCGCCTTGCTTTCAAAAGCACTCCAGGAACATTCTCCTCTCAATGCCAGACCCGTTTACAGCACAACGCCGGGCCGCACAAGGTGGAACATCACATCCGATCACAGCCAGCAAACCGCTACGGCTTCAAAAACCATCCAAAAGCTGTAACCGTCTTAATCAAGACCACTTAATTAACTGTTTATGGAATCGAAAGCTCTTGATAAACATGCAGACATATGCAGGGTACGAGAGACTCCCACTTCACAAACAATGGACCTCATTTATCAAATTGGATGTGAATTTGTTTGTACATCGTCCATAAGAGCAAATGCGGTGAGGAATTTCTGCGATTTCATATACGCGGATTATGCTGTCGAGTTTAAATAGCTTCTGTTTTTCTATTAAACGCGCCAGTTTTCTAACAGTTTTGTGAAACTCAGTCATTTATTCATTATTAATGATTTGAAAGAACGCAATCCGAAACAAATCCGTAAAACGACAACAATTTTGACCACAATTTTTCATAAATTACGTCGATTTTGACGTCCATTTCGATGTGTTTGAGCTATAAATTGGGGAAAACAAAACAAAACATGGATGCTTTCATGTTCACCTTTAGTTAGCAATAAATCTCTCCAGGTTTGCATTTCCCCGTTTTTCCGAGTAGTCTGAGTTACAAGCTTTAGTCGAAAACAGAATTAGCGTGCGTCTATCGGAGCCGAAGCAATGCAATGGCTGTCCTCAGGAAGCGCTCTTTCACCGTTTAGCTGTCATTTTGTCTTTTTCCAGCTCTCAGTGAGCTTTACCTTTTATGGAGTTGTGTGGGCGTCACTAAATGCAAATCAGCTCTGAATGAATCACCATAGAGTGCGTACATGAGTACAAAGAAAAGCAGTTAAACGTTGGCCAATTCTTTAAATGAAAAAATGTCAGAGAAAGCACAGGTATAAAATATTACAGGGAGCCTGGAAACGACAAAGAAGTGCGTGAAAGCTGCTTTCAGATCTCTGCCTTGACGTTGGCTTTGCTTTTCTCTGTTCTTGCCAATCTCAAACCCAGTGGGAGCACGACTTCTCCTACTGTGGCCACTACAATAACATGGCTTACCATCTGAAAGTGGAAGCAGCTTCCAAAACTGTACTGTTTTAGAACAACTACTGGCTATTTTTCTTTCTGAAAGGGCTCGGATTATAAATATCCAGGCACTTTTCGCTGTATAACACGAGCCAGGCGTGACAAACAAGAAACAAGACAGAGCAGATCTTTACTGAATACTATTTCAAACCATAACTCCATTATAAATGAATAGATGCTATTTGAAGGATGGAGAGAAGGTTCATGTGTGGAGTGTAATTATCAGCAGAGCAGAACTGTCATGTGCAGTGACGGAGGTGTAAACGGAGTGTGTGACAACTGACAGTCCGACGGAGAGATAACTTCATTACAGCAATCTGACTGGGAAAAAAAAACTAACTGAGGTAGGCGGCCAGCTGTTTTTTTTTATGTGTACAGTCGTGTGTGTGTGTGTGTGTGTGTGTGTGTGTGTGTGTGTATGTGTGTATAACCATACACTTCTGTACAGCATGGCTGCACTAAAGATCAGCACTGCACTTTAATTGGTGGAAAGGCACAACATGATTAAAGAGATGAAAGGAGAGAGAGAGAGAGAGAGAGAGAGAGAGAGAGAGCAAGAAAGTTAGGGAAATGGAGAGAGAGAAAGAGAGACAGAGAGACTGACTGACGCACAAGAGAGAAATAAGGAGAGATTGCAAGAGTGACAGACAGAGTAAAAGAGTGAGAGGAAGACGGAGAGAGACAGAGAAAGAGAGACAGTAAGATGAAGCGATGGGGGAGAAAGAGACAGAAAAAGAGAAATGAAGGGAGAGAGAGAAGGAGAGACAGAGAAAAAGAGAAGTGAAGGAAGAGAGAGAGATGGAGAGAGACTGACACATACACAGAGAAAAAGACAGAAATTAAAAGATTGTAAGAGAAAAAGACAGAGAGAGAGAGAGAGAGAGAGAGAGAGAGAGAGAGAGAGAGATAAAGAGAAGTGAAATGAGAGAGAGAGAGAGAGACAGACAGATAAAGAGAAGTGAAAGGAGAGAGAGAGAGAGAGAGAGACAGAGATAAAGAGAAGTGAAAGGAGAGAGAGAGAAAAAGAGAAGTGAAAGGAGAGACAGAGAGAGAGAGAGAGAGAGAGAGAGAGATAAAGAGAAGTGAAAGGAGAGACAGAGAGAGAGAGAGAGAGAGAGAGAGAGAGAGACAGAGATAAAGAGAAGTGAAAGGAGAGAGAGAGAGAGACAGAGATAAAGAGAAGTGAAAGGAGAGAGAGAGAGAGAGAGAGAGAGAGATAAAGAGAAGTGAAAGGAGAGAGAGAGAGAAAGAGAAAGAGAAGTGAAGGAAGAGAGAGATTGCATGGGAAAAAGACAGAGAGAGAGACAGAGAAAGAAAGACAGTAAGATGAAGTGATAGGGGAGAAAGAGACAGAAAAGGAGAAATGAAGGGAGAGAGAGAGAGAGAGAGAGAGAAAGACAGAGAGAGAGAGAGACAGTAAGATGACACGATGGGAGAGAGAGAGACAGAAATAGAAGTGAAGGGAGGAAGAAAAAGACAGACGGGGCAGACAGAGAGAGATTGTTTTGGAGATAGAGACAGAAAGTGAGAGAGGAGAGGAGTCTAATAATGATTTAACTACAAACACACACACACACACACACACACACACACACATATATATATATATATATATATATATAATTCTCATCATCTTCATCGCTGTTCTTTTAATGCACAGTGTGATGTATTTATTCATAAAGAAAAATGTCATAACTGCTAGAAATAAGATCATAAATAATTCCAGCTTCCATAAGGAACGTTTGCAGAATCCAAGAAGTGACGGTTATTGTTCTGAACCTTCTGCGGACGCGGTCGATAAACGATCACGGTAGCGCAGAGGAACTGAAGCGAGTGTACAGGACGAACTCAGGTGTTTCATCTTTGCTGTGAAATGTTTGTAATAAATATTCCTCAGCATGCTACAGTGCTCACACCTGTAATTACACCTTCTTCTCCGTATTCCCCGACTCGTCCTTTCCTAGTCCTTTCTCTTTCTTTATTCGCATCGCTAAGCGTTTCCGTATTTTCATCTGTTACATAATATCCACAATGCTAATCATACATGAGGCACATTCGCCGCCATGGTAACAGAATACACAGTCGTACAGTAAGTTACCGCCAAAACCAAGTAAAAAAAAAATAATATATGATTCCTACAAAACTGATCACGGGGCGTTTCCAATAAGACCATGTGTTTTATTGCTCTTATTCCACTCCCATTAACACGTTGTACTTTTTATCCATTTACAGTTACGTTTAATGTTATGGAATACGCACAAAGCAAGTTAGTTCCTGTTCTCACTTACATTAAAGCAGCTATAAACATCTGCTCCCTCACCAGCCTTTTTTTTTATTTCCAGTCTTTTTTTCAGATAGACAGATAGATCATTTATTTGTCCTCAATGAGGAAGTTTGTTTCCATCGTCGGTGCGTAGAAAAACATAAACACAACAACACCATACATATTAACCATCAAAAACAAATCACAGACATAGAGGGGAGAAAGGGAACAAAAAGAAAACATCAGGATCATACAACAAATGCCAGAGCATAAGATGGCATCACAATAGCTGGTTAGCTATGTGTTTAACGCGCGTATAGATAGAGATAGGAACAAAACTCCTACCATAGCTGGCATTTCTGCACATGGGTAGTCTATACCTGCGGAAATATTGATAAAGTGGGTGGTCTGGATCATTTAAAATTTTATGTGCCGTCCGGAGCGTATATGAAATGACACGGTCCGATAAATTATGTCTGGGAATACCAATAATTTGTCTCGCTAGATTAGTCATCTTTAAGAGTTTGTTCTTATGGGTAACTGTTAGCAGAAACAAATGGCACCATACATAAGAACCGGCTCAATAATAGACTTTCCCGTGGCTGACAAATGCAACACAAACACTGACACTGGAGACTCCTTCTCCTAACAGAAAACGTCACCTTAACATATCAACGATACGTTTTTTTTTTTTTCTCCTTAATTAAATAAATGTTTATTATTAGACTTAAATTATGATAAGCACCCACCAGGTGAATTAGCTGTTACCATAGAAACTACAACAGAGAGAATTTAAGCGCCATCATTTACTGTATACACCTCTGTCTATCCCGAGGCGTATTTCCATGTTTACTCAGACGGTTCCTGCTCGCTCTCGCTCTCATTCTCGCTCTGACCCTGCGGTTATCCAATCAGACTCGCGTTTACTGGAATCCAAAAACAGCTACCAAACCTTCGATCGTATGCTCCTTTCGCTTTCATCCATCGAATTCGGTTTCCTCGTCGACGTACTAAGCGTAAATGATAGCTTCAAATCGAAAACAAGTAAAACTCCAGCAATATTCGAGTGCCAGTCTTCCCTTTCGTTCCTTCATGTATTATTTAAGCTGGCGGCTCATCCGAGACTAACAGGAGCTGCGCGTTGTAAAATCATATCCGTGTGATAGCAGCGAAACCCGCAGATCTCAGGATCACTCGGCGTTTTCCCAGTCGTGTCACTTCCTGCTTTTTATATTGTCAAACAAACACATTCCCGCTGCAGAATCCACTAATAATAAAAACGAACGGTTTTGTTTAGCACCACTGTGCAGCTGAGAAATTATCGTCTTTTCAGAGACGAGTGTGTGTGTATGTTATATAAGTATGTGTATATAAGAAAAGAGCTCAGTATGGATTAGTTAGACAAGCTAGTAATGCAATACTACTGTTTAACAACATCTTCATCTCCTACTTTCTTAATTAGTTATCCATCTTATTCAGCATATCGTTCAAGATGCGGTGAAACGACTGGGAAAAAATTTTATTCGCTAGCGTGAGGTACGCGCTAAATCCGATCGTTATCTAGGGTTAAATATTCAAACGGTCCTCGACGATCACACTATATAACCTTAGACAAAAACTCTTCCCTGAAACACTGTGTTTATAGTGAAATATCCCTGATGCGTTTAGTGATTCTGATGCTAATTTCATGGGTGGGGCGATATTTCCATTATTCCAGTGAGAGGTTAGCAGTTTTCCGCCATACTGAGGTCACAGGAGGACAGTTCCGATGATGTTTAATGGGACAAAAACTCTCGGAGATCTCAAGACATGAGCAATACGAAGCAGGTTTCTAATTATGTTAGCTCCTAAAACAAAAGAGCAACAGCTTGTCTTTGCGGGAAAATCGGAACTCCCAGAATGCAATGTTGCTATATAATGTTGTTTAGAACTGGTTCGTAACTGGTTAGCGAGCTGTGAGATGAGCTTAATGATGGAATCAGCATGAAAGTCGACTCTTTGGAAGCGGATCTGTTTGAGCCTAGAGTACATACGTATGAGGAGATGAGAGACTGGAGGACTAAAGCAGCGCTGCATCACTCTCTTTATGTATAGATGAAGCGAGAGCTCATTGGGTAAAGCTAGTGATCGTGCTAATTAGTGTAATGGTGCATTAGTGACTCAAAACGTGCATTTCTACACAATCAACTCATCACAGACTGAATTAGAAGCCCGATGATGGTAATATTAGCTAACATTATCTCTGATGGCAGAGTTACAAGATGGCATCCGGTGTTAAATCATGCGTTTTGCTTGGTGTTTGTGCCTCCAGCTTCTGATATTCCTCTAAAAATGAGATCATTATGTGATCCATTGCTCTAGCACGGCCCTCGGATCTAATTTGTTTTGGGTCGCCTTCTTCCCACCCCAATCAAACACGTCTGCCAGGCCTTGAGCGGGAAAGCTGGTAGCCATAGTTACAGCAGGCGGAGAAGCAAGCCATTTGTCTCCCGCCCCTTGGTGACGCCTGCTTTCTAATTTATGCTGCAGTGGCCATACTGCAGTGCGTGCTGAAACGGCACCATTTCTCCACACACCTCCGTCTCGGTCTCGCGTCCCACACGTTTCCGAGACAGCGCTCTAGCACCCTGTCTCCGATTTATCTGGTGTGTATGTGCTACAGTATGTGTGCGTTTAGATCCATGTGTACGTGAATCTCTCTGCCTGTCTCTCTCTCTGTCTCTCTCTCATCCCTACATCCCACACTTTTCCCAGACAGCACTCTAGCACCATGTCTCTGATTCGTCTGGCTGCATATGTGCTATGAACGCGTTTATGTGCGCATGTGTGTGTGTGTGTGTGTGTCATCGGTATACCCAAGCACATAAGGTTTGATGGTTTACCTTCCATAACAATCTTTACAATAGCAGTATTATTTCAGAACTCATCACCATCGGTGCACTGCTGTTTGGATTCAATTAAACCAGCAACTGATAGTTCCACTGGTTTTTTTTCCTTCCATCCCAAAGGGAAGAGAGACTTACCGGCCGGCGGCATGCGTTAAACCTGGCCCGGGCTGTTTACGTGGTAATGAGCGATCCATAACATCAGTAGAAAGTGGAAAGATTAATTCTAGCCGTGCCCGGCGTTCAATGAATTGCCATTACAATAATAGATTGACTCTCAGAGGAGGGCAATTTTGCATTTTGGCTTGTATGGCTTCTATCAAATGGGCTAATGGAAAAATTGCCTCCTCAAATAAGCACCTTCGATTTTTTTCCTTGATTTTTTTTTTTTTTTAAAGGACTGGCACTGACTTTAACTGACTTTATTTGCTAGAGTGAGACAGGGAGAAAAATCTAATCAAAAGATTTATTAAATTCCACAGAGGTTATATCTGAATCATAGCAAAATCACTTAAGTCTACAGAAATATCATGCAGACTGTGAAACATATGAAATACTGTAATAATTGTGAAAATTACCAGCTGTCGAACAAATGAACACGTATCGGGTTCCCTGTAATCAAATCCTGGATGTGAACAGTTCCGTGTTGAAAGGGGCGCTAAGGAGAAAAGTCGGCCTAATCGAGCTGAATGCCAGTTAGTCATTTTAATATTTTGGGCTGAAGCATTTATCCAACAAAATATCTATGGATTGTATCCATCAGCCAAGCAGTATAAGAATAGTCCAACGTAGGTGCCTCAGCAGTTACATACAGTATAAGCAATGGTGATTAATTCTGACATGCAACACTAATTATCTGTGTGTATATATTCCCAGAGATAAGGCTGGTAAATGCTACTAGATTGGCTTACCGCACTGCTGCAGGGAATATCCTTCACTTTGAGCCAGGCCAGATCCAGCGTGCCCTCTCCTTTGTAACAGGACTGCAGCCTATATTTAATTCTCTCATTGATCTCCTTCAGGGCAAACACGCACAAGGCCGACTCTTGAGACGTTTCTTTTGGCCTCCTCTTCTGGCCTTTGGAGAACACAGCATAAAGGATGTCATCATCCGGCCCCACACCCAGCGAGTGAGCCAGGATGGCACCTGCCTTAGACAAGTAAGCAGCCTGGAGAAGGCGATACTCCACACCACCCTTGACACAACCAAGCGGAACTTCTACATACGAGTTGAACGCCGTGTCGTCCTTGCAGAGTCGCACCAGTTTGGAAGTGAACACCTGTTCCCGGTTGGCCGAGGACGAACCCGCAGCTGGACCACCGCCCATCTCTGGCTGCAGTGTTAGGAAGTAGACGAAGTTGCCACTGGCGAAGCCATACACGTAATATATGTCGAAATCAGGCACCACGGTAAAGGTGTCTGACGGGATCTTGATCATGGAGGCCACAAACTCATCATGGAAGACGTAGGCGAACATGCCATCCTCCTCTGAATTGCGAGCCAGTTTGCGACTCGAGATGGTCGGGAAGTACTCAGGCCTCCCGTCCACTGCCGTGGCCACAAACAGCTTGTCAGGTGAGGAGTCACCATAAGACACGATGACGCCAAAAACGGAGTCACTCTCGTTGACACCCGAGAGGTAATGCTCTTTCTTGTGAAAGGGCTCTCCAAGCTTGAAGAGGTCATCCAGGCGAAGCAGCTTGCAGATACCTTGGTAGAGGCTCCCGCAGGCTAGCAGCCGGTTTGCTCTGTAGTCTATTAGTAGCATTTTATTGACATTGTTGGTGAGCGTCAGTGGCTCACTGCAGGGCTGCACGATTCGCGGTGGGTAGCAGTTGCGGTTGTCCTCCTCTGGGCCGGTTTGGTGCGACACCAGCACGTCTAGCTCTTGTGAGAGCTTATAAATGCGGTTTACCACACCGAGGTACACATTCCCATTTCTGTAGTCCACTGCCAAGTGGTTAAAGGTCCATTCTGGGTTCTCAGCATGGAAAGTTCTGTAGTGCTCATTCACTTTGGATGCAATGGAAGGCTGCTGTGGCCTTGAGGTGGAGAGGGGAAGCAAAAAAACAAAGCAGCAAGAAACCAATAAACAGTTCAATTTTCTATGCTGGGAAGCCATTGTCCTGATAGTATGGTGCAGAAGCAGGTCTGAAGTCAAGTGTTTGCAGAAGATTGATGTTCAGGCTTGTCTTGAGTTTGAGGACATTATGGACCTATAGAAAGAGATGAAAACAAAATCGGCTCATGAGACACATGGGTTTAATCACCAGACAGGTTAAACACAAACGAACAAGAATCAAAGAACAAGACTAGGAGAAAACTACCATGGTTTTGAATCTGGAAAGATACGGCATTAACAAGGCCTTGACATAAACAGGGTAAGCATAGTTCAAGGTTACACCTAATACATAAAGCTGAATACGTGAAAACGTAAGACAGAAACAGTCTAGGCAAAACAACATCAGGATATTATAACTGTTTGCTTGTCCAGCCTAATTAAATAGTCCTTGACTGATCATGAGATGCAGGTGTCCGTAATGAGATGAGGCACAGTGTTAGTCTTGCAAGTCTGGTACATTTCATCACTGAGTTTGGCCAAGAAACAGCAATTTCACTTCCTTCTCAGATAACCAACCAGAAATAACTGCTTCAAACAAAACTATTCCATACATAATGCTTAAATACAAGATTCTTTGAAAAGCTCGTGTCAGTGTTTGAAATCGGAATATGGATTTGTGGAGGGTCAATCAGATTTTAATCGTCATGATCCTGAAGCTTGTGGCCAAAAAAAGTGTACAAAATTCATCAAACTGCAACAGAGCATCTGAGGCTAAGACTACTTTGAAGCTGCTGGGGACCCAATATTCTTTACAAGGAGACAAGTGGAGGAAAGTGTGAAGAGAGAGAGGACAAAGGAGAGCTGACCTAAGAATTCAAATTGTCCAAAGCCACATGACTATTTCCAAATTGCAGGAATAATTAAGTAGGGGTAGTAACAAGGGCACTCAGGGAGCGAACACTGCTGGTATGAATAGATGCCAGTGTCAACGGGGATAATGCAATTGCCCCAGGAATTATCAGTGCAGACGGACACTGGTTCTCCACATGTGCCCCACATCACAGCCAGGCCTCTAGACCTCTAATTGATTTTCCCCTCTGCAAATGATTTGCACGCCTTGGCGGTTTTCTGTCTTTCCTCCCAATGCCATAGCTCACCCACTGACATTGCTAAGAGAAGAGGTGGAGAGAGATATGCAGTGTTTATGAGCAGAGGTAAACCGCTGGGCCAAGTAGGGGGGAAACAAGAATGAAGGGGGGTGAAAGTAAGAGAAAAAACATTCCCTCTTCTCATTTGAGCAATTTATTTATGCATTCCTGATTGTTCCTGTGCCAGAATATAGACATTCTCATATGCACTTACATACAGTAGATCTAAAATCAAGACTTTCTAAGAGCAAGATGTCTGACTTCCAGCGATGGAAAGAACTTGAGTGATTGTATTTTGTTACTGTACTTAACTACTATTTTGAAAGATATCGGTATTTTACTCAAACATTACTGAAACTGAATAAAAGCATAAGATTTTTCTTTGATTTCTATTTTTTTCCCCTTCTAACATGTTATCAATTCATACAGGATGAGGTGTCACATTTGTATCCCATGTAAAAATGAAATATGAGCCTTTAAACTTCACCATCAATGCTAAAGGAGTATGTTGAATTAACTTTGTTTTGTCATTTAAGCAGTTAAATTAGCTAGCTAGTTACGGTATGTTTTGTACATTAGTTTCTTAAATAAGCTATCTAGTTAAGTTTTGTAAATTAGCTTGTTAAGTAAGCTAGTTGTTTAAGTATTGTAAATTAGCTTGATAAATAAGCTAGCTAGTTAAGTAAATTAGCTTGTTAAATTAGCTCGTCAGTTAGGTTTTTGTTTTTGTTGCTAACGTGCCTTAGCATTCATTCGAACAGGGTTAATATGAACATGATCTAAGAGCAAGCTGAATTCTAGGTTTGTAGGAGTTAGCATAATATTCTCCTTCTGACTGAGTGCCTAGCGAGGATTGGGTACGATGAACTCGTGATCAGTTTGTTTGTATTTTTTCAGTCACTTTTTACTTTTGAATACTTCAGAATGTTTTACAGTACTCATACTTTTACTTTAAGTACAGTTTCTCTGTACTTTTTACCCCACAATCATGAATGTTAATATATGCCATTACTCCATGAACCCTCCACCATTATCACATTAAAACGTACATGCAATTCACTGAGAAAAACCTGAAATCTCAAACATCTGAAATACCCGAATGGCCCATGAGGAATTAAAAAAAAAAAGACAGAAAAGACACATGTACAAATAGTAGCTGTTAAGCAAGCCAGCAGTCAAACATTAGACTGGCACTTAAGTGCTGGATGCACAGCAGAAAAGAAAATCACAGCTAAGCCACTGTAGTATGCATTTAGACGTTAGGCGACTGGAGGGCAGGCACTACACTTATGATTAGCCATTGAAACAGAAAGCAGTCGCTCACTGAGCAAGAACAAGAGGCTGGTGTGAATATCAAAAGGGTCAGCGCTGGAGGTATTCAGATGCCGAATCAATCTTACAAGGGCCGTGTTGTTGTGTATAGGAGCTAGGGGCAGGTGATATACTAGCATGGGTAATTTGAGTGGTGGGCAGGTACTTTACAATGCCAATCACAAGTATTAGTAACGGCACAACGGATACAGTTTTAAAGGACAAGGAAATAGGAAAATATACTGATGAAGTGAAGGGAGGAATGTGAGAATGGATACACACACACACACACACACAGACACACACACGCACTTAGAGCAATAATGACCATGAGATTCTCTCGTGCCTTGAGAGAGTGCAGCTCTGACCCAAACAACCCAGTTTGTTCATTATCTCCCCATCAGGCAGCTGTGTTTAGCTCCTATTTGTCTTTGCCCGCTGGTTAATTAAATCAAGAATCTCATGCCACCCTGCTCCATCAAACTGCATACTCAACATGAGTTATACACAAATGCACATATGCACATGCACATGCACACATGCACACACGCACACACATGCACACACTCACATGCCAGGGCTTTTATGGCTGGAAATTTTCCTAGTATGATATCCCAGTCTAAAAATATCATGGTATTAATCAAGCATTTAAACACACACAAGCCGGTGGTGAAAATGAAAGGAAATATTTATTCGGATAGGATAAGCGGTTCAGAAAATGGATGGCTGTCATGATACATTTTTCTGAGACATCATATATATATCCATGTTCTATACCACTTATCCTACAGGGTCACGAGGAACCTGGAGTCTATCCCAGGGAGTATCAGGCACAAGGCAGGATACACCCTGGGCAGGGTGACAATCCACTGAAGGGCACACTCACATACACATTCATATTCACACACTACAGACACTTTGGACATGCCAATCAGCCTACCATGCATGTGTTTGGACTCGGGGAGGAAACCCCCGCAGCACAGGGAGAACATGCAAACACATGGCCGCGGCGGGATTCGAACCCCCAACCCTGGAGGTGTGAGGCAAATGTTCTAACCACAAAACCACCATGCACCCGAGTTCAGTATATTGACACCCTTGGTAAATATGAGCAAAGAAGGCTGTGAAAAATTGTCTTTATTATTTATAACTTTTGATCTTTTGTTTAAAAAATTAACAAACTACTCTGCTCTGGATGTCAAGCAATTGCAAACACAACACAGGTTTATCAAAAAAAAATCTTTGTTAAATATAGGTGTGCAACAATTATTGGCATCCCGATGAATTCATATGAGAAAAATATATATTATAAGTATATATAAGTATATTCCCATTGATATTTAAACATTTTTTAGTACACCTAGGTGACTAGGAACAGGAAATTGTTCAACCATGACTTCCTGTTTCAAAGGGGCATAAAAATGAGGTAACACATAGGCTAAATTCCCTTAGTCATTCATAACAATGGGTAAGAGCAAGGAATATAGCAGTGATGTGCTGCAAAAGGTTGTTGAGCTTCACAAAATGGGAAGTGTCTATAAGAAAATAGCAGAAGCATTGAAAATGCCCATTTCCAC
>JANDJT010000092.1:20027076-20047855 GCA_024331685.1 Stegophilus panzeri | reverse complement strand
GTTGACTTGGCTTTACTTTTACTATCTTTGTCTTATTGCAGGATATATTCACATTTTAGTTAGAACACTGGGGGCACAAACTTTTACACTTCTGAAATTATTTTTTTAAATATTCTTTTCTGCTGACTTGGCTTTATGTTTTAGATTTATAGCGTTACAGTTTCAAAAACCATGGGGATACAAACTTTTGCACTCAACAGTATGCGGTTAATCAGGTTTGGGTTTTTTTTTTGTTTTGTTTTTTTTTTAAAGAATCTGGTTGCAAGAGCCAGCTTTCTTACAGATTCACACAAATGACAAATTACTACCTCACCATTAACCAGTGGGGACAACATGAAGAGAAAAGGAAATGGAGGAAGGCAACAAGGAAAATGGAAATACAGTTTTCCAAAAGGTCCCAACACTAGCACTGAAGGAAAAAAAAAAATCTGGTACAGATATCAGAATGACAGGTGATCAAACAAATAAGAGTGTTAAGCAAGCAGCACCTCAAAGGTCAGTCATTGTACCCATGTGCTAGTGACTCATTATCCAGAGCAGAGATGTCACAATGAACGCGCAATACAGGATAAATACAGCATTCTGTATGACTCATGTGATTATATGTATATAAAGATTGCTTCTGGCGGTTTTAATATCAAGTTACTGACATAACACACTAAGCCATAGATTTTTGTTGTTGTTGTTGTTGTTGTTGTTATTTATTGTTATTGTTCCAGGGTGACTTTAACATGTTATAACAACTGACTTTATATCTTAGTGTACTTCTGGTAAGTCAGTCACGTTACACTGATGCTGGTAAACATAGAAACGTTATTGAATTATAGTGTCAGAGAAATAAGCATAATTCCGCTGTTACGTTGCTGTAATAATGTTATTAGATCGTTATTAATAAGTATTAATAAGCATCTTATAAGCAGAAAAAAAGAAACTTAAGCGCTTGAAGGCCAGAGAAACCTTCAAAAATGATTAGGGACTGTGAAAAACCATCCCTATGTACTACTGTTATACAACAGCGTTTCATATCATCGTCTTATGTCATGACACTGTAGAGTAAGTCAGCCCGAAACGTGACATAACTCATCAAACATCTATGTCACTTGACTCAGGTGTTATGCTGACTTGACACAAAAACGATAAAAGAAGTCTTTATGTCAGCTGACACTTAATATAATAGAATAAGCCTTTATAAATATTTATCCAGGTTATCATGAATGGCTTATGTTGGTGTTATGAAGTGCTATTAACACTTCATATCAACCATATTTCACAAAAATGATGAAAGCATGATGAAACCCTAATGTCAGCTAATAACACCCGCTTTAATAAATGTTTATACTGGTTTATACCACTTATCACAATTGACTTACGTAGATATTAAGAAGTGTTATAAACACTGCCCTTAAGTAAAGTGTTACCCATGATTGTTATTGTTATTGTTATTGTGTTTACAACTAATACGTGCAATATATAACAATAATAACACATATGGGTAAGACTTTACCTAAGAGTGGTGTTTATTCAGGTTTATGTCGGTTGTCACAAACGACTTATGTAGATGTTAAGAAGTGCTATAAACACTATGAACTTGTACAACCTATAATGATTATTTTTATTACATTTTGAACTAATACATAAAGTATGTAACAATAATAACACGTATGGGTAACACTTTACCTAACGGTAGTGTTTATTCAGGTTTATGACAGTTGTCATTAATGACTTGTGTAGGAGTCATGAAGCGTTATAAATACTACCATTAATTAACATATTACCCATAATTATTATTATTATGTACTGTTTATAACAAGTATAGGTAACACTTATGTAAGGGTAGTGTTCATGTGGGTTTATGCCAGTTGTCATAGACGACTTATGTAGGTGTTATGACATGTGAAAAATACTTCCCTTAAGTAAAATATTACTAATGATTGTATTTGCTTAGCAAATAATACACTTATTACTAATACGTATTTAACAACAGTAACAAGTATGGGTAACACTTTATTAAAGGTTTGTGTTCTTGTAGGTTCATGCCAGTTGTCATGAATGGCTTATGTAGGTGTTATGCAGTGTTATAAACGCAATATTTAAGTAAAGTGTTACTCATAACTACTATCGTTGCTGCATATGTATTAGCTGTAAATGTAATATGCTATGAGTGAACATGTCCAACTTAGCCAGCATTAAACTGTTATAAAGTAGTTTTAACTTTTAAAGCTAATCTTTCGCAATATCCATGCAGAGATCCTAATCATAATGATGCTCTGCACAGCCCAAGCTTGAGCGAAACTGCCAGAAAGTGCCCGAGGCACACGGTTAGGGTTGTATTAGGGTTACTGCTGACAGACAGAACACAGCAGACTCTTTGACAAGACCTGACCATGTGTGCTATGATGGAATGACTTGTACCAGTAATAAATCCTGCCAACATTAATCCCAGCTGTATGTACGTGTATGCAATAATTTCTTTTACCACTTTGGCATTACCTGGCTCTCAAACATGCCAAGTACTTGCTCTAACGGTTGCATGTCAGCTGGGTCATTAATACATCTCTGATATATATCCATGCTAGGAAAGCAGGAGGTTGGATCTGATGGCTTCACGCCGTTACAATTTCCTCAGGCAGATTTTGCCTTGGCCGAGCGCCAGCTCTCATCTGCTCCTCCAGGAGCATGGGAAGAAAGATAGTACTCCATTTTCTTTCTATTTACCTTCTTTCCTTGCTCTGTTTGTCAGAGCCCTGTGGTGTAAACAAAGAAGGCTGTTTTCCAGCCATTTCGGAAAGGGAACATGGGGTTCTTGTAGGGCTGTGGATAATGGGGACGTAATCCATTTCTCTCGTTCTGTCCTTGGTTCCTCCCTCCCTCCCTCCGTCTCTTTCTCTCTTTCCCTCGCTCTCTCCCTCCCTCCCACCACAGTTTGCCAGGTGGTTCAATTTTATTTCCTACACACATTCACCTGATCGCATTTCTCTCTTCCGAGCCAATCCTGCCCCCCGGCTCTCCAGTGGAGGGGTTGCGAGGGCTCTGGGAAAGATCACACCTTCGTCCTCTGGGACAGGGAATGGAAACAAGCGCAGACAAACTCAACAAAACGTAGCTTAATATTTGACATTCGTTTGAAATCTGAGAAATGAAGTTCATGTGTTAGTAGAGGGATGTATTGATATATCGAATTATAGGACCTTCTGTGGAGTCGTTCATTCTTCAGCAACCACTTTATCCTGGTTAGGGTCACGGTGAATCTGGAGCCGGGAATATTGGGAGCGATGTAGGAACACACCCCCGGATGGTACCATGCAAGCACTCGTTCACACCAAGGGGCGGTTTAGAGTCACCAATCCAAGTGGTGTTTTTGAGAGGTCTGAGGAATCCAAAGGCAACTTCCTTTTGAAACTGACAATCAATGGACATGTTTCATAGCTGTCTAAGCAAGCCTACAATCTGAGAAACAAAAGGGTTTCTCAAGAGTTAAGCGTTCTAGCTTCTTAAACGGGACCTAAATTGGACCCCTTTGAAAGGGAACCCCTTCCGCTTAACAAAAGCCTGATGGTTCATTCAAACCTGAACATTTAAAGGGGGATTTCAATCAGTTTTATGAGAGTCTAACCACACTCTCATTCAGGTGTGCCTTGCAAAATGACAGTAGCTTGTGAAGCGTGTCCAATGGAAACTCGAAAGAGGGAGAAAGGCTCTTATCTGAAAGCCAGCGTGAGGATTCGACATGTCTGGTGTATGCAGAAGTATGACAGCTGTGATTATCTCATGACATGGCTGCTGAAATTCCACTGAATCACTTGCATATGATACCGTTCAGAATTACTGACTGAACAAGACTGATGTGTTTTTTGCCTATATCGGAACATGTGAGAGCATGTTTTTTCACAGTAGGGGATGCCACTTATGTTACAGAAGTTATGATTATGATTATAATTTTAAGCCAATTAGACCAGGTTGATATAACGGTTGTCACAGGCAATACCTCAATGGGGGGGTGGGGGGGCAGTAACAAGCTATGTTCCCATAGAATTTAACAAAAAGGACTGAAGATTTATTTTACGACGAAGACGTCTAACACGTTGTATAACGTCCAAGGAAACTAGATACCTGCTATTGAAATCTGCCAACAATTGCACTACAAAAAATCATTCCCTCATTCGATATATTCATATTTTCTTACATGTGGCATGGTGGTACAGGGGGTAGTGTTATCACCTCACAGCTCCAAGGTCCCTGGCTCAATCCTGAGTTCAGGTTCAGGCTTGAATGAAGCATCGAGTCTCATTCAGAGGTCCAAGTAAAATCAATTTAAGAAGCTAGAACCCTTAACCGGTCAAGGAACTGAGACACTTCTGAAACTTGAAACTCAGGTGTGTACAGTATTTATACAAAGTTAAGAAGAAATGTCATTTTATTTTGAAATGAAATTCCAGCGAGCCTCACAGCTCCGAGATTCCCAGTTCAATCCTGAGCTCAAGTCTGTGTCGACCTTCAAACGTTCTCTTGTGGATTTCCTCCGAGTTTTCCGACTTCCTCCAACCTCCCGAGAGTACGCCAGTAGGTGGATTAACTATGCTAAATCACCATAGATATGAATGTGAGTACGCAAACAATGTGAGTTCTACAATATCTTCAGGACTCATCCTGGGAGTATTCCCGCTTCACGCCCAGGGTTCCCAGGGTTGGCTTTGAATCCACCGCAAACCTGACTAGCATAAAGCGCTCACTGAAGATGAATGAATGAATGTTTCTCACGTTCACCCAGGAGCTGACTGCAGGTCTTTCACTCTCGCTCATCACATTATCACAATTCCCTCCAGTGCTAAAATCAGGTATTAGACCTAAATCCACTGTTCTGATCTCAAGCAGCGATTTAGACTACGCAGTACTTTTGCCTGCGACGAGCTTTCAAATGCTTTCACGCGTCTGAAAGAAAACTAGTTTATTACTCGTCACGCATGGCTCAGATGAGACAAACATAAAAGCCGGAGCACTGGGATGTTTATTTCGACGTGATTTACTGGGTTTTATCAATATGACGATCAGCGAGGCTGTACAGGACACTGCAGAAGAAAGTCGAAGAGTCCAGACTTTCTGTCTAGCTTTCGGCTCTACGCATCGGAAATATTACAAGGTACAAGCACCAACAACCCAATTACTGAGTAACTCAGGGACAAGATCTTACACACAACCACTGTATACATACTCACCTCATACATGCATATACACACACACACACACACACACACACACACACAGAGAAAAGGACTAGAAGACAACGTCCTGATGCTATCCTGACTGGACACAGCTGTCCTGAAAGAATTCAACACACTGACGGTATACACACATTACTGAGACACACACGGTGACTCACAAGGTTTAGAAGTGAACAGGACACTGTTTAACAAGACAAGGTCTAAGCCTGTATAAACAGACCATGTGTAGAACTAAACAAAACACACACACACACACACACACACACCAGACAAGACAAAATGTCCCCACAAGGACAAAAGTGTCTGATATTCCTATACATGATATAAAAACCAAGATTAAAAAACTATGCACATATACCTACACACACACACACACACCATACACACACACACACACACACACACACACCAGGAGACACAAAATGTCCCCACAAAGAAAACGGTGTCTGATATTCCTATACTTGATATAAAAACCAAGATTAAAAACCATGCACATATACCTACACACACACACACACATACGCGCACACACACACACAAACACACAAACACACACCAGATGAGACAAAATGTCCCCACAAAGACAAAAGTGTCTGATATTCCTATACTTGATATAAAAACCAAGATAAAAACCATGCACACACACACACACACACACACACACACACACACATACACACAAACTACTGGAATACCCTTGTGCTGTTGTAGCAACATCATCATAACAACTACACTAGAAACATTTTCACTTGACAGATTGCACACACACACACACACACTTTTTACCAGTAGAAAAGAGTGATCTAGCAGATTCTCCTTAAACACCAGATTATAAATATTGATTTTCCTTCCACGCATAGTCGCGTCAGTGTGTGTTTTTAGGTAGAACACATATCTGATCAAAGCTCGTTTCAGTTCCGTTTCAGTATGATTACATTTCAACGCATCCCTGTATGTTTACTCACCGAACTGGCATCCACTTGGGACACACTGTCTGCTCCAGAATTAATGGCACCCTTGATAAACAGGGCTGGAAAAGGTCATGAATAAATGACTGTGGTTATCTTAATAGCACACTGACAATATGAGAGAAAGCTAACCATACACTGAAGTACATTTATACTAAATGATCAAAATATACTGTATATTTTCACAAAAACCACACGTGTCACAATTATTGGCATCTCTATGTATATTGACAGCCAATATAACAGCACTAAATCTCCTATAACGGGTGATGAGACTGGAGAATACGTAGTGACGAATCCGAGAGTACTCTTCAACACAGAATCTCTTCAGAGCCTCCATGTTCTCGGTACGGTTTATATCAGGGGACCTGGATGCCTGTGTGACAAGCTTGGTCACTGAACCATGGTTAGAATGATAGGGAAAGTGTAGGAAAGGTTTTTTCACAAATTCATAAAAAAATAAAAATAAAATAAGTCCATGAACCATATTACGCTGTGGGCCTGGGTAGAACATAAGACTTTTAATTCTCGTCTCATCCTCATCTTCATTGTAGTATTTGAAAAAAAATAGCGCAAAATCAAGCAAACTCCGCAATATTATGCAGAGAGTGCTTTTTTAAAATTATAGTTACCGCAGATTTGAGCCTAGACGCGTCGTGTGACGTCATCACGATGCCCGTTCATCCAAAGCCCTCTTCGAATTCACGTGCGTCGAAAGAGTACAACTAAAAGGTCTCATTTACCAACAAACATCCTTGCGAAAGACAATTTTGTGCGATTGCAATTTCGTTAATTCAAGTAGATTTCCGCAAAAAAAAAAAAAGCACAAAAAACTCAAAATCAAGCAGTTTTGGCCACTACAATCACGAAAAACTGCGTGAAATATTACGAAGTTTAAATCATATCATACGAAGCCCATTAGTTGTAGACTCCTCTATAATACAACTTTCACGTTTTCCTCATAGGGACATTTTAGGGTTCTACATAGAAACCTACAGCTAATGCGCTTTATCTGAATTTTGACTTCGCAACAATGCTTAGTTAATTTTCCAAATATTACAAAAATATAAGATGAGAAGCTGTAATATTTTAAAGATGATCCAATCAATGTATGAGTAAAATCTTGGCTGTAATTCAGTAAACATTTCTAACACCAGCATGACTTCCATAGCAGATCCTCTGTAACGGTTTATTAAAACACACACATGCATTTATGGAAATTATCCCGCTGAAGGCAGCTCCTTGGACCAGAGCCTAGCTACAGAGCTAGAGACATTACTTCAGAAAGGGGAAATTCATCGATTTTTAATTTTCGTTACCATTTCTGGTCTGATTAGTAAAATGATTATGAAAGCAGAATGTTTAAAGACGACTGGACAGAGAAGTATACGTTTATTTTCCCTGCATCGAATCTGAAATATCTCAGTGTCTATGAAGCATAACCACGTTGAGGCATGTTATTTATTGCCATAAACTAATCAGTAATGGTTAATCATTTAAAAGGTAACTGTTGTCACCATTCAGGTCAATTTTATGTAACTGGACCTTTAGATTGGAGTTGAATATGCTTGGTGTGGGGCTGTGGGATCAGAAGGTCGTGAGTTCAAATCCCAGCACTGCCAGGACACAGAATTACTGGGCCTTTGAGCTGTAATGTAAGTCCCCTTGGATAAGGGCATCTGCCAAATGTAAATGTAATGCAAATGGTGTATATATAGCATACCGGTGCCACTGACTGATCACACACACACACACACACACACTTAAATCTTAACAATTTCTGATGGTCCAACTATTCAAAGTCCAGACCATTAGCAAGGCCGTGAAACATAAAATCTCCAGTCTGTCTTTTGGTAAAGTCTTTTGGTAAAGCTTTTAAAGAAAGGTTAAACCGAAGGCTGTGTGTGTGTGTCAGGTGCCTGGCGTCCGGGTGGAGAGCCGCTGCCTCTCACATCCTCACACCGAAGGCTATTGCTGTAATGATTAGCCTTTACAGAGTCAGTGATAGATTTCATGATTAGACATTTGTGCATGGATTAATCCAGGGCACATAAAAACATAAAATCTGCCTCTCTCTCTCTCTCTCTCTCTCTCTCACACACACACACACACACACACACACACACACACACACAAAGAAAGCAGCAGCTCTGCCAGAGTCCTTCAGTTTACAGCCTATTATACCACTCACAGGTGAAATGCCGAGTGTCTAAGTCTATCTCAATCACATACACACACACACACACACACACACACACACACTGCATGCACAGTAGCACAATCTCAGGAACAATTACTTTACTTCCAATGTCAACACCAGACATTTAACGATGTGTTAAAAGTGACTGGGAGTGAACAGTCCAGCCAGTTCCAGTCACCCAGACCAGAAAGACTTCAACTTCAGTCTCTGTACAAGTCAGGCCCAAAAACCAGCAACATGCACTTATGGATTTATATATAGATGGGATTCTCCATCACGAACATCAAAAAAAACTGAAACCTAAATGAATGGATGCTGCAAAGCTGGCACTGAGTGTAATCACGTCTATAAATACTATAAATATATGACGAGTGTGTAAACTTTATAGTGCGTTTCTACAGCAGGTTCAGTGAGCATGCGTATATCATAACCAGCCATATGAATCAGACAGAACAACCAAATCATGAATATAATCATATAATCCATATTTAATAAGCAGTACTGGTCTGAGTTATTAAGGCATGCTGCTTGCTGGGGTGGGGTGTAATTCATCTCTACTTATGTATACATGCTATAAAGATTTCTTTATATATATATTATATATAGGCTATACTTCTATATCAGCTATGACTGGGGTTCAGAGTTTTACATTAAGCTACTAAAACTGCATACTGTTGCTCTAAATGTCATGTCAAAAAACATCCATAGAATCAAATACATGAGTTTGGATTCATTTGATTCATTGATTCATTTGATCAGCAATGTTATATGTTTATAATAAAAAGATGTGTGAGCTGATGTTTTAGACCGATACACATACACGCAGGCACGCACGCACGCACTAGCACACACACGAATGCGATTCGTGGTTGCGAATCGATTCCTTTTGATTTGTTCAAAAAGAATCGATTCGTTGAGAGAATCGAACGTACAGTTAACGGGCACCAATTTCTGCTGCGTCCCAACGCGCGTGCTGCTGTAGCTTACTAAGAACTGCGTGAGAAACGTACGCCACCTTTGGGAACTAGAGAGTGGACAGAGAGAAGGGGAGAGAGAGAGAGACAGGCAGACAGAGAGAGTAAGACAGATAGATATATAGATAGATAGATAGCCAGACATACAAACAGATAGAGAGATAGAGAGAGAAACAGATAGACAGACAGACAGACAGACAGACAGACAGACAGATAGATAGATAGACAGACAGACAGACAGATAGATAGATATAAAGAGAGAGAAACAGATAGACAGATAGAGACAGACAGAGAGACAGTTAGCGAGATAGACAGATAGATAGACAGACTGACAAACAGATAGATAGATAGATAGATAGATAGTTAGGTAGATAGATAGACATACAAACAGACAGACAGATAGATAGAGAGATAGATAGACATACAAACAGATAGAGAAACAAACAGACAGATAGACAGATAGAGACAGACAGACAGATAGAGAGAAAGAGAGAGAAACAGACAGATAGATAGATAGTTAGATAGATAGATAGATAGATAGTTAGATAGATAGATAGATAGATAGATAGATAGATAGATAGATAGTTAGATAGATAGATAGATAGTTAGATAGATAGATAGTTAGATAGATAGATAGATAGATAGTTAGATAGATAGATAGATAGATAGTTAGATAGATAGATAGCCGCAAACGTTAAATAAAGGGTGCAGATATAGCCTAATTATGCATAATGATACATAATTACGAGTGGCGCATAACAGTAGGATAAATATTCAAGAAGCGTGTCTGTTAAATCCGTGACGACCATCCTACACAAATTCTACACACATCCTACACAAATTCTACACACATCCTACACAAATTCTACACACATCCTACACAAATTCTACACAAATTTTACCCACATTCACATTTTCCAACTGCTTCAGTTGGTTTGCTGTTTTAATATCAGCACACAGACCACACACTGCATGACTTTTTTTTTTTTTTTTTTAACTTTCCAAACGACTGCAAGATTCCCGACTCAACCGCGTAACGGGAAATGAAAATAAAAACACGACTGCACTTGCTGTTCCTCCTTTTCGCGCAGAGTGCCGATTTAAACCTGCGCACTAAAAAAATCCCCAGTGTGGATTTCACACACGGAGTGTGTGATTAAATAAACAGTGTAGGAGTTACTTCAACACTGCAGGTGTTTCATCCGCACTGGGCTTTTTATTTTCTATTTTGAATGATGTATATTTGATTTCCTATGCTGTAGTAGCTACACCACATCGCGCTCCACACCGTGCGCCCGGGAAAGTCGTGTTTCCCCGCCAGCGCGAAAGCGCGCCTATATACAAGAGCGCATGGGGTGAATAAATAAATATATAAATAAATCCATTACAGCAGTTTTTTAACCCCTAACTTCACACATGTCGTGGCGTGCTTATTTCCTGCCTCGTACAGGATGTATAGTATATTCTACACGCTCAGAATCAGGTTGGTCACAATAAGTCGTTTTTTGCGACATCTAACGCTTAACGCATTTTTTTCATCCTCATGTACTATATCATATGCTGGTGATATCATCACTCAGTGGCGAATATGCTTGAACACTAAGAACAGCCTATCGCAGGCGAACTTCTGCACCGTTCCTCATCGTGTAAGGAGAAGAACGCGTAAGGGTGAGAGTGTTCCCGTTACGCCGTGAGTATGAAGAGTGTCATGCCTCTCTAAAATGCCGCATCGGTGCAAAAAGGTGAGGAGCATCTCACCGGACTCAACTCCGCACCGCAGAGTCTTGCACAGTAGAGAAATCCTGCCATCACGCGCATCACCGCATTACCGAAGTTACACTCGAGGAACCCGCGTTTTCCGTGCACGCGTAATAACGATTATGATGATGGTGATGATGGTGATGATGGTTTCACATTCAAATCACCAATAATTCAAAGCTGTGCGTGAAAACAGTGCTCAAGCAGGCAGCGGATGAAGCATGTGGTGTGTGTGTGTGTGTGTGTGAGGATGTGTGTGTCCTCGCTCTCGCTCTCTCTCTGGGCGCGGATGGTGCAGTGCTCTCCCGCAGCGCTCCCGCATGCACAGGTAAAATATATCTATATAAATAAATAACAGCATACGCATATACCTGCGCTGAAGAGCCTAGAGACCGTGTAAAGATTATGTGAGGAATTGGTGTGTGTATCCTTGTTCGCTTACCTGTGCTGCGGGTTTGGACTTCACCACCAGCACCTCCGCCGCCGCCGCAGTCGCGTGCACGTTGCGGATAGATAGCTACAGATACACACACACACACACATACACACGCGCGCGCGCGCGCACACACACACGCACACACACACACACAGATGCACAGTCGCACAGCAAACTCCGCTTGACACTTTTTCTTTTGGATCTTGGGTGATGAATGCAAACCCAAACGCAGCAATTCCACAAAACGTTGTCACGGAATTAAATTAAAAAAAAAAAAAAAAAAAAAAATCCAAGTCGTTTTAAATCCCGCGTGAGCGCGAGGCGTCCGCTCGGCGTTCCCGCGGCAACTTTTCGGTTTTTTCTTCTCAAGACACACTCTTGCTGCTGGTGAGTGCCATCGCAGATCCGTGCAGGGTTTAGAGAAATGGCCGCGTCCGGAAACTCCGACGTGTGTGTGTGTCTCTCTCTCTCGCTCTCTATCTTAGCTCCACGGGAAACACACACACACACTGCTGCGCAGATCCGCGAGACACACCGAAGAGAGGGGAGACGAGCGCGTGCTTCTTTCCAGAGTTTGCCGTTTGGCGGCTGACTCCAAAGTGACCGGCGACTGGTCTCCTCTCAAACACCCTCCTCCTCCTCCTCCTCCCCCCCCTCCCGGCTCCGTGTGTGTGTGTGCGCGCGCGCGCGCGGCGCAGCTGATTGGCCTAATTGCAAAAGACTTGAGCGCGCGTGTATTACCGCATAGGCTCACCGGTTTCTCAGTGTGTATAACGTGACGCGCTCGCGGCTCCTCGAACGGATTTCTGGGGGATACCGGGAAACGGAATGAGGGTTGAATTTAATGCCAAGGGAGGAAGAAATAAAAATATATCTCATATCTCTTGTGCGGATCAGGTGGAGATTAGTGTGTGAATAATAGACGTATCGACGACGTGTTAAGGAGATTAGCTCGTGACAAAAATGATTTTATTCATCACATCATCTGGCTGCTATAATAATAATAATAATAATAATAATAATAATAATAAGTCATCATCATCCTTATCATCATCACCATCATCATCACCATCATCCTCCTCATCATCATCACCATCATCATCATCATTATTAACATCATCACCCAATGACCATCATCATCACCATCATCATCATCATCTTCATCATCTTCTTCATCATCACTGTCATCACCATCATCATTATTATCATCACCCCATAATCCTCCTCCTCCTCCTCCTCATCATCATCATCATGATTACCATCATCTTCATCATCACCATTTTCACAATCACCATCATCATCACCATCATCTTCATCATCGCCATCTTCACCATCATCATCATCATCATCTTCTTCATCACCATCTTCACCATCATCATCCTCATCATCGCCAACATCACCATCTTCACCATCATCATCATCCTCCTCATCATCACCATCATCTTCATCGTCATCATCATCACCATCATCATCATCATTATTAACATCATCACCCAATGACCATCATCATCACCATCATCATCATCATCTTCATCATCATCTTCATCATCACTGTCATCACCATCATCATTATTATCATCACCCCATAATCCTCCTCCTCCTCCTCCTCCTCCTCATCATCATCATCATGATTACCATCATCTTCATCATCACTATTTTCACAATCATCATCACCATCATCTTCATCATCGCCATCTTCACCACCATCATCATCTTCTTCTTCATCACCATCTTCACCATCATCATCCTCATCATCACCAACATCACCATCTTCACCATCATCATCATCCTCCTCATCATCACCATCATCTTCATCGTCATCATCATCACCATCATCATCATCACCACCACCACTGTCATCATCATTATCATCATCATCATCACCATCATCATTGTCATCATCACCACCACCACTATCATCATTATTATCATCGTCATCACCATCATCATTATCACCATCATCACCATCATCATCATCACCATCATCACTATCATAATCATTATCATCATGTTTTATCTTATTTTTAACTCAAATGAATTAGATTCCAAGATAAGATATGCTAGACAATAGCATAGAATAGGTTTTTACCTTATTCCAGGGTAGTGAATCCTCACCACTGGGGAATAGAGTGCTCTTGTAGGCAGTCTAGTTGGTTTCTTTGAAGAAGATACTAAGATAATAAGCCTTGTCTATCGTTATAACTCCATTAAACCACTCTGTAAACAACAATTTGTCTTTTCTCGACTCTCCTCTCTCACGGATTCGTTTTTATTAAAGAATAAAACTTGTTATAGTAAAAGAAAATATTCCAAATTAAACAGAGATCAATTCTCTATTTAACAATAACTAGATCTACTTAAAGCTTGTACTTAATAAGTACCAAGCCTGGCTTTCTCCTCAGCGAATGATCTTCACCTGAGGTTCTGCAAAGCTTGGTTTAAAACATGACAGGTATATATACTGTTTAACATGGCTAGAACCTCCTATTACGTCCTACCCAAAAGTATAACCTGATCATGCTGATTTTGACATGTGTGAATTTTCATGTCACGGTTAGTTTCCGAAACTCAGCAGTGCACTCATGTACTCCACTCTCTGAGGTTTCTGAGGCCTCATTGAGGTTTCTCATATCCTGTTTGCTGTGCAGGTGAAGTCCAAGGATCTCTTCACTGCTACGGATTCTTCTCTTGTCTCGTCCTGCTTCCAGTGTTTTCTGTGCTTGCTGCGTCCCTGCTTTCCCCGCTGTTCTGTGCAGGCGTTTTCTCTCCTTCTTTTTCTGTCTTGGGGTGAGCGTGAATGCTGCTGCTTTCTTGTGGTTTTTCTATGAAGTCATGCAGAGTAAGATTTTGTATAGGCTGGGTGTGATATGGCATAACATATGTCGCATTTGTACATCATCATCATTATCATCATTTCTGACATATTTTACTACACTACATATCTTGCTGCTACCATTCTGTTTGTTTGTTTGTTTGTTTAGGACTCACTCACTTTATCCTGGTCAGGGTCAGAGTGGATCCCGAGTCTATTCCAGGAACACTGGGCATGAGACTGGAATACACCCTGGAGACACCAGGATACCATGCACACTCACATTCATGCCTAGAGGCAGTCTATCTTCACCAGTCCACCCACTGACATGTTTTTTTTTGGGTGGTGGGAGGAAACTGGAGAACCCAGAGGAAACTCATGTGGAGAAGCACGTGAAACTAAACACAGACAGTAACCTGAGATAAGAACCCTGGCGCTGAGAGGCACCACCCTTTATTTATTTGTTTATTGAGCAATGATGTACAAGATTATAATGATATAATGTTATATTGATACCACTGCTCGTGTATATATATATATATATATATATATATATATATATATATACAGACATATATATATATACACACCCAGACATATATATATATATATATATATATATATATATATATGTTGTTTGTTTGTTTTTGTTTTGCCATGAAGGGTATTTGTGTATTTACTCAACCATAATTAGTGATAGAACACTGATGATAAATGATCGTAAACAAAAAACAAAGGTAGAGAACAGTGCAAAAGTTTGCATCCCCATCCATATCAGAGGTCTTGTGCCACAGGTTCTACATCTGTCATGACACACTAAATGGCTGATGGGTGTCAGTTTCTTTGCCTTTGGCTTAATTTCTTCCTCAGGGTGTGTCAAGTTTTGCACACAGCTTTATATAAAGTGCAAGCGCTTTCTTCTCATTCCAAAGCATCCTTACATTCTTGCATCACAGCGCCACCTGCAGGCCGTAAATATATCGCATTTAACACCCTGTAGACTCCTGTGAGGTGACCAGAGAGAGAGAGAGAGAGAGAGAGAGAGAGAGAGAGAGAGAGAGAGAGAGAGAGAAAGATAAAAAAAGAGACAGAAAGAGAGAAAGACAGAGAGCGATATATATAAAGAGAATTCATGGCCTTTATGTAAGACAATAGACAATGTTTATTTAAATATTAACTTATTAACCTACACACTGAGAAACAAGAGAACTGGAAAAAGGATAAAGATATTAAAAGTGACAGTATTTCTGCATTTACATCTACACTATATATCAGATATCTAACTCTCCTTCTGACATCACTTTGCCACCCTCTGCTTAAAATCATGGACTCCTCTCTGTCTGTGATCGCCATTTGGAAGTGAACTCTATATTATATATAAAAGCATAAGAGCATTCAGGTGGAATTTGTTCTACCTGCAAGTTGTTCACCCAGTGGTATTAAACGATTACACACGTGAAATATGTTTATATTGCAATAATGGTGGTGTGTTTGGTGATTCTGGAGCTCATCAGTTGGTTGTTACTGTTGTGTTATTTGTGGGCCACACTGACATCACAGGAGGACATTGTTATTGTGAGAGAAAACGTTGCAGTAGAGATAACTATGTCTACGGAGCTAGCAGTGAAGGCTGACCATGGAGATATTGGTGCAAACTATGGACTCAAAGTCGATCTTCTATACCGCTTATCCTTCAGGGTCGAAGGGAACCTGGAGCCTACCCCAGGGAGTATCAGGCACAAGGCGGGGTAGACCCTGGTACAGGGTGCCAATCTATCGCAGGGCATAATCACACACATTCACACACTTTGGACATGCAAATCAGCATGACTTTGGACTGGGGGAGGAAACCGGAGTACCCAGAGGAAACCCCCGCAGCACGGGGAGAACATGCACACTCCACACACACAGAGCTGCGGTGGGAATCGAACCCCCAACCCTGGAGGTGTGACGAGAACATGCTAACCACTAAGCCACCGTGCGCCCCTGGACACAAAGCCCCAAAATGCAATACAGCTACTGTACTTGACTCTGAGTTATGACAGAGATTTGTCTCGTCTAGTTAGCGATGTATGAGATGACGACCGCGATGGCGTTAGTCTGAAAGTTGATGTTTTGGCAGCTGAGCTGTTTGAACAGAGTGTACAGATGAGGACTAAAGCACCGCTGCATCGCTCTCTTTAAGTAGACACGAAGCGAGGGCTAAATTCTCACCGCACCTCTATCAACATTGCAGAGTGAAAACAGACCAGCATGACGATGGAGAAAAGGTATTTTTCAAAATGAATCTAGAAATGAAAGAAGAGTGTGTTCGTTAGAAGCATTATCATGCAAGTCATTCAGGGTGGACTGGTCATTTAAGGGAAGAGTGCACGTGTCGTACACACTGCCATAATTTAAATCAGACTCCCAAAATGTCTCAAGAAGCCTTAGCGTTCACATAACGATTTAATATATTTTTCTGTGCTTTATTAAATTTCTTGATGAGCTCTTGGGCCATTAAAAATATTAGACTGCTCTACAGCTCTTATTTCTGCTGATTCCTCCCTACAACACTGCAGAGTACAAATAATGGTGCATTTGCTCAATGATTTTGTAAGAAATGATTATTTTAGCATTTCCCCCCTCTTAGTGCTGCTAAATGATGGAAAGTGACACGACATTTGCTAATAATGTTAGTGAAAATAGGCCTAGAGTGTTTTAGCCTGCCATTATAAACCCCAGCTGGGGACAAATCCTTTGTCTTCAGGCACAGTGGTGGCTTATCCAGAGGATCTCTACTGTAGTCCTGGTGACCTACTGACCCACAGCGTTTCAGGCTTTCTGTGCTTTAATACACTTGATCCAGCTCATCATCTAATGATCAAAACTTCATGAGCCGGATCGGGGGGCGGGGGCGGGACGGAGCAGAGGAAAGTGGAGCTGAGAATCCCGGGTTTAGGCTGGAGATTGCCTGAAAATGGTGTATATTTAAGCAATATTGCACGAGCAAGTGTTGTTGTTATTGGGGTTTTTTTTATTCTCAGGGTTCTCAGGGTATGAGCCTTGTTACTAGTATTTCTTTTTGACTGTATTGTTAAATGTATATACATTTGTTTCTACTTATTTATTTCTTTATTTCTGTTCATTTGTTCCCAAAATCTGTACCCAAGCTTTGTCAATAGAAATGTTAATATTTTTCATGCCAATAAAGCAACCTTTTGACTTTGACTTGAGTGCAGTTATACTGAATATTGGCACGGCTAGTGCACGATAGTGCTTTTGTACAGCAATTCTATAAACAAGAAATTAATATCAGGTAAATGACATTTATAGCCAAATTTTCTGTTTATTTTTTTAGTGGAAATAGATCCTGAAGAAGCTTCTGGAAAAATTGGCGTCCCTTCTTCCTTTTCAGCTTCATCTGATGAGCTTTCACAGTTTAAATCAAACATACCATTGTTGATGATGACACTAACTCTGCTGTAGTAACGGTTTCAAACTAGGAAGTGGAATTTTTAGATGGTGAACACAGACGAGCGGAGTGATACACACAGTGAAACATCCTGGGGCGGTTATAGGAAATATAAGCACTCTTGGAACGCCGCTCAACCGATCAGATTAGTGGACAAGAACTACCTGTCGTATAATATATTAAACACAATTAAACCTATATTTCAGTGCTCAACAAATGTTTATCTTCATAAAGTCCTCATTCTGAACTCCATACAATTGAAAAATTATTGAAAAGATTTGATTAAATGTTGCTATTTGACAGATATAAGCCAATGTTCTGTTGATTTCCTCTTCTTTCTAGTATTCTCACTCCCTCTTTTCACTTCAGCGTTATTATTGCTCCTAGTGGTCGAAATGGGAACTGCAGAAAGCACTAATAGAGGTCCTTTGGGGGAAAGAATCATGCTGCTTCATAAGCAGAGGACAGAACAGTTAATAACAAGACTTGGCAGGTTTTTACACCACAAATACTAGGCAAGATATTGTCTTATAGCACATAATCATAATTAAATCTATTAAATGTATCCAAAACAGAGGCAAAGTGTAAGTTCAGACAGTGAGTCTATGATGTACAGAACTATTTCGACTGTAAGATATATTGCAAAGGTGAAAAAAGGTGACAAAAAGGTGAATTATGGCTGTAGATAATGTCATAAATGCATGTAGACCATGGTGAACCTGTGTCTCAAAGCATGTCTCCCATTTCCAGTCTCCGAGTTGTCTGGGCTAGGTTTAGGTCTTTGGTGTGGATTTTGAGATGTAGATGGTCTGGAAATTTTGCTGAAACTTGGAAACCCAGGTTAATGATGTTAGCTCTTCTGCATGGACCTCAACAGGAAGCGCACCGGCTGTATCAAACACAATCGAACAAAGGAATGTCTAAAACGTCTCAAAACTAGCTTCTAGGCTGTACGCTGGATGACTGTATGTTGTCAGCTCTAAGCTGCGTATTATGAGGTCGCTCTACAAACTCACTAGAGAGTAGCCTACTGTATAGCGTAAGTCTAGTGTGATAACCTCTTGACTTCATCTTGTTTTGAGGCTGTTATTATTATTATTATTATTATTAATACTACTACTACTACTACTACTACTACTACTACTACTAATAATAATAATAATGTCCTGCCTCACCCTCATCTATAGTCATGAACCACTGCTGCAGAGCATTTAGGACAGAATTGAAAATATTCATGTATGGTTTTTAATTCATTTTTATTTCTTTGCTGTTTGGAAATAATTCGTTTCATCTTACAGCACACTGGCTGTTATTTAGTCTTTTTATACATGCTATATAACTACAAGTGACTTTATTTGACTTTATATATATATATTTAGAGGCATCATTGTTCTTCGGGTTATTGAAGTTCGGCTTTAACCTATAAACCAGTAACACCAAGAATTCAATAATAAATATAGTAAAGCGATAAAATCAAACTACAGAAACTTCTATCAAACCTAAAGTGATTAACAACCTCATGGAACACAACACAAATGTTTGAACTGTTGAAATATACTAGGGCAGCGGTGATCAGAAGGTCATGAGTTCAAGCCCCAGCACTGCCAAGCTACCACTGCTGGGTCCTTGGGCAAGACCCTTAACCTTCAACTGCTCAGTTGTATAAATGAGATAGATATAAGTCGCTCTGGATAAGAGTGTTTGCCAAATGCCGTAAATGTAAAAGTAAATGTACCGAGTAATTGTGAGAAAACAGGAAGCAGGTGTGGAAGATTTCAGGTGAGTTGAGAGATGTAAAGTCTGGGCTGGATCAGGATGGGAGTGGAGAGCTGTGGCTCCTGATGTAACATTATTCTCTATTCATGCTGGATGTTTTTGGTGCATAGTGTTGGCTTTGAAATAAAAACATATAAAGAAGCATGATTTATAATCTTGGTGCTCTTTATTTGACTGATGCTAGGTTTGGATTTTTATTGGTCCCTGAATATTTCCTGCAAGAAAATGTAAAAGCACGGCCTCACCACTGTGCCAAACCTCAGATGTTATTCTGCAGTCAGGACGTCCACTACAAATGATCTTCTTTATCATTTTCTTATGCCAAACCTCTACGTCACATGATTCATTATCATCTTAATAACCAACCACTATATATTTGTATGGCCTTAGTGCAGATTTTATATTCTATATAAAAAGAAGATGTGCTTTTTTATTTATTTATTTGTTTGTTCAAGTCATACTTTTCTTTAAATGCTAAATAAATCAAAAAGAAAATAGTTCAGACTTTTCAGTTTCACTTCAGTTTCTTAAATTTGCCATTTTGATTCAGTTCTCCCACCAGGAAACGTCCATATTTGTTAATTACAAAAGTTCAAAAGTTCATCAGATTGTGTATGCAGCTTTGGGATCTCCCTGTTACAGTGTTTAGCTTTATTAAAAAAAAAAAATAAAAAAAAAGTGAGTGAGTGAGGAAACATGTCAGAATGGCAGGGAAACGATAACCCCCTGGTGTGAACAGAGAGAGTAACCTCTAAGCATCTGGTAAGTGGTGGCCATCTTGTCTTTAGAGAATATGATGATGAGGAACTATTATGCAGGATGAAAGAAAACTGCATGTGTAATAGTAATAAGTTGAGGTGGAATACCGGTGAGGTATACAGCACAGCAGCTTGTTAGTATTACAGAAACTTTTAGAAAATCTCCCGTTGTTCTTCACAAGGTTCTTTGGTGTGTCGGTTTGGGAGACCCTTTAAGATGTCTAAGTAGAATCCTCCAATTGAGGGTTTACCCTATCAGAGAAGGTTCCAGGTAGGAAGCCAAGAAACCGTACCTACTCAAACAAGCTTTAAGGAACCTTTTTGAGATGTTTAGCTTAAAGGAATTGTAGAGGAGTCTGTATTTGTGTAGAGCTTTCGGCAGTACATGGTGTCACAAAGCAATTTTGAGTAAACAGTTTGAGTC
>JANDJT010000092.1:20001567-20023763 GCA_024331685.1 Stegophilus panzeri | reverse complement strand
GAGAGAGAGAGAGAGAGAGAGAGAGAGAGAGAGAGAGAGAGAGAGAGAGAGAGAGAGAGAGAGAGAGAGACAGGGAGGGAGAGAGAGAGAAACAGAAAGAGAGAGAGACAGAGAGAGAGAGAGACAGAGAGAGAGAGAGAGAAACACAGAGAGAGAGAGAGAGAGAGACTTAATTGATAACCTCAGGAAGGGAATATCAGTTTTCAGGACACTTCATCCATTTAAATCAACTTTATCCTTTTCCATTTTTCCTGCTTAGACATGTTTCAAAGGCAACATGCTCGAGAGACACAGCCTGAATGAGATCTGAAAATATTTGCACACCCCGTTGGACTAAATATAGTAATTTACACTAACAAGACATCTGAGATGTTCCTTCATTATCATACGTGACACGAATAGTGCATGTACGTTAACCCTTTCCTGCAAACTTATGGACAGTCAGTTTAAGTCTCTTTTTTATGTAAATCACCTCCACATCAACTAACATAAACCTCTATAGCTCTATTTGTCAATCTCAATCTTTAATAACTTTTTACATAAAAAAAAAAGAAATAAAAAATTAAAGTAAAAACAGTTTTGTGCCAGACTCCATCGATCACCTCTGAATGTTTTTCTGTTGGTTTTTCCTTACAGTTTGGGTTCATATCGTTGTTATTGTTTTTTCTTCTTTCTTTTTTTTTTTTTTTGTTTTTTTTGTTTGTTTTAGATCAACTGCAAAACTGATACATTTCATTTTTCCATTTAAAAACTTTGAAGGATGCAAACTTTTGCACATAAACATGGGGTGGTGGCTCAGTGGCTCTGGGTTACTGATCAGAAGGTCAGGAGTTCAAGCCCCAGCACTGCCAAGCTACCACTGCTGGGCCCTTGAACAAGGCCCTTAACCTTATAAATGAGATAAATGTAAGTCGCTCTGGATAAGAGCGTCTGCCAAATGCTAAATGTAATGTAATGTAATTGCACATGAAGCACTCTCTTTCTCAGCTTACATCCTTAAAATATTTACATTTACGACATTTGGCAGACGCTCTTATCCAGAGCAACTTACATTATTCTCATTTATACAACTGAGCAATTGAGGGTTAAGGGCCTCGCTCAAGGGCCCAACAGTGGCAGCTTGGCAGTGCTGGGGCTTGAACTCCTGACCTTCTGATCAGTAACCCAGAGCCTTTAACTACTGAACCACCACTGTAAGAAAATCACATGACCCTGATGATAAAGTGCTAACTCATTCACACAGGAATTCAAAAACTCTGCTATGAATTCGTTTTAAATGAATCTTCTTCACAATTAAAGAAACAGGCTGAATGACCTTGTTGTCTGTCTCAGTGCAACTTTTCCAAACCTGCTGAGCCCCGTTTTGCATTTTGAGGTGATTGACACAAACCACCACATTCTGGCAAACCTGCAATCGACAGCTGAAGCCCTGAAGACATATTTGTCAGCCTTCAATCTCAATCTGAGTTGAAAAACGGAAAAAGAAAACAACATGTCTGACCTGTAGTTTTCAGGCTGATGAGCAGCTTTTAATGCATTTATTTCTGATGTGCCACTTGGCTTGGGTTGCACCAGTGTAGCATCAATTTAAAGTTGAAATCAATGATTAAATCCAAGACTGAGAAGAGTTTTTAAATTCTCAGTCTTGCTGTGACCTTTAAAATCCACTATATTGTAAATTGACCCCCCACTCCTCTGCTTCCCTTCTTGGTTATCAGTGTAACAAAACAAAATGCACGTACTTATCTACAGAAATACAGAATTCGAAAAATGTTTCCTGAAACTAGACATGCTACAAATAAAGATAGGGATGTTGGAAGAACTTTTACATTGGGGAGCGTACACGTGAGCATGTGTGAACTACAGTATGACATCACACATGATCATTTCCATAGTCCTTCCAAGGGACTTGTATGGCAGATGCTCAACACGATCTACACCTAATAATAAACAGATTAATATTGTGTTGGTATTTAACAAAGAAAAGCAGTTCATTGTCGATATGGTGATGTTTTCTGTTATTTAGCATTTATGGACGGAGTCTACAGTGTCAGTGCTGTGTAACAGTCAGTAAGTATCCCAACACGGGAGTTACTTCCTGTTCTCACTTCTGTTATTTTTCTCCTTGTCTTTACTGATACTCTGTAAAGCCCTTTACTCTCAAATGCTCAGCTGTATAAATGAGATAAATGTAACATGTCATATCCTTACATTGTTCTAGATAAGGCTGTCTGCCAAATACCATAGACGTAAATGTAAATCCCACAGTCCTGAAGACGAAAATCTCTCGGATGTTCTATAACATTAAATCTAACTGTAAAAAAGTTCAAGTGTGCAACGTGTCATTCATTAATAGATTGTAATCAGAGGAAAATCGCTGTGGTATGAAAGGAATATTATCTTCAACATACAAACTCGAGTTTGTTTATCTGCTATTATTATTATTATTATTATTATTATTATTATTATTATTATTATACATCCATTTTCCGTACTGCTTATACTACACAGGGTCGCAGGGGGGTCTGAAGCCTATCCCAGGGGATTGAGGCACAAGGCGGGGGCACAATCACGCACACATTCACACACTACAGACAATTTGGAGATGCCAATCAGCCTACAACACATGTCTGTGGACTGGGGGAGGAAACCAGAGTACCCGGAGGAAACCCCCGAAGCACACAGGGTGGAGGCGGGATTCGAGGTGGTGCGGAGGTGCGAGGCAAACACTACGCCACCGGACATTATTATTATTATTATTATTATTATTATTATTATTATTATTATGATTTTAGCAGCTGCACTTCCAGTTAAAGGAATTCTGAAACTCAAGGTTTCATCCCACTTCCATCTGACGAAAAAAGGATAAATTTGGTATTTTCAAGCTACTTGATTTAAGGAACTTCAACATAACTTCCCTATATATAAATATATATATATATATATTTTTAGATAAATTTAAATTCTGATTCATTTACGGTCACCCGTCTGAAACTATACAGTAGGTACACTTCAAGTATGATCCAAAATTTGTAGCAAATTCGTGCAATTTTTTTTTTTTATCACATCAGATTCAGACTTCTATAAACTGATCAGTACGTGTGACTGGAGAACGTGACACCTGAGAAAGTGTATACTGTAAGGACGACGTAGATAAGGAGAGAGAGAGAGTCTGAGTGACGGAGCTGACTGAGATACTATCCAATGAAGTATGGAAGATAAGGATTTTACAGATGAAGAGGAAGGGGGGGGTGTGTGTATAATGTCATGTATATCACGCATCGACTACAAAATAAGCATTCATCATTCATCTACTGAAGCATTATGATGCCTGCTGGATTTATGTCATTAAATCATATCATGCGTATAAAATATGTGTGTGTGAGTGTGCACACGATCAAGCCCCATCAAATCCAGAGCTGCTTTACACCACTGATAATAATATTTATGAGTTTTCACTGAACAGAACGGATTTATGCCATAAAAATGTCCATCGTTCTGTCTGTTATGCTACAGATTTGAATCAATACATCATGCATGAGCGCTAATCCACTAGCATGCTCAAGCATACATGAAACTGATCCTCGCAACATACAGTATAAAGCAAGATCTTTGCTAATTTAATATGTAGGATCTCATCCTATATTGAGCGAGGCAAGGCTGAGCAAATCCACGTTCCTCCTCGGATGAGGTCTTTCATTCACAGCTAGTCGACTGTAAAATATTTATTAGCTACAAAATGAGTGTGGTGGCACTTTTTAAAAAACTGACAGGCCTTGGACGGTTCTTTGTGATGCTCTGAATTCCTCGAGACTTCATAGCATCACGTTTTTCACTAACTCTTGCTTAGTCGTCGCTTTTTAATGTAACCGGGGTTCCGTGGCTACATGGTAGCTATTGCTTATGTAAGGAATAAAACTGCGTATGAGCTGCGCTAGGAAAATAATCAACGATTAGCAGTGGGCTGGATTTTAGTGGAAGATTAGCGAGAAAAAATAATTTTGTCATTGAATGTAGTATTCTTGCCTTGCATATGAGAACATACACATGAGAAAGCGTACAGTATGTACATACATTTACATTTGCATTTAGCACATGGCCTTATCCAGAGAGACCTACAGAAATGCTTTGTAGTCTCTATTTTTTTTTTTTTTAAAAAACCCACAACATTTCCTCATGCTTGTGCAAATAGATCAGGGTCTAGGAAGCAGGCTTCCAAGATATTTTAGCACCTTTTTACAAAAAGGTTGCATATAGATATAGTACATGAGGATGTGAGCAAGGGTGGACAAAGTACTGAGAAATGACACTGAAGTGAAAGTATAGATAATGTGTTCAAATTGTACTCGGTTACAAAAGAAAAAGTGGAAGTATCCAACCCCCAAAAAAATGTACTCAAGTAAAAGTAAAAAGTTTTAAAGGCGACGTTTGAATACATATTTTTAAAAAAATAAAAAAAGGACATGCTTTAACTCATTAAATTAAGTAAAGGTCTTTCGGATGAGACGTTAAACCGAGGTTCTGACTCTCTGTGGTTAATAAAAATCCCAGGACACTTATGGTAAAAGAGTAGGGGTATAACCCCGGTGTCCTGGTGAAATTCCCCCACTGACCCTTCTCTATCACGGCCCCCTAATAATCCCCATCACTCTCTCCTCTCCACTAATAGCTGGTGTGTGGTGGGTGTTCTGGAGCACTATGGCTGTAGTCACATCATCCAGGTGGATGCTACACACTAATGGTGCTTGAGGAGACCCCCGCCATACTATGTAAAGCACTGAGTGTCTAGAAAAGCGCTATATAAATGTAAGGAATTATTATTATTATTATTATTAAATAACTTTTATTATCTTAAACTGAAAAGTCATGTGTTTGTACCATAAGGCCGAGTTCTCAGCAAGTCTAAGCATGTTCACATGAACATCATGAGTCTGTTTTCTGTCTCCTTTATCTAGCACACGGCTCTTGTGTCATCGTGCGTGAGTGTGTGAGTGTGTGCGTGTGCTATTTTAGTTTCCATGAGCACACAGAAATGGCTTTATGATAGACGAAGACTTCCCTAAAGCGAGGTGAGGAGTGTGTCACTTTCCCCCTAAGGAGCCTCATCATGCAGAGTGCGTATCTCTGTAAGGATCTGCAGCACCGTGAGTGGAGTCAAAACATTCCTGTTACCCGAGGATACGGCGATAAAACTCGCCCACAGACACAAAGTCAAACTTATATTAAGTTCCACAATCTCCTCTCTCACCCGAGACCATTCAAAAACGAGTTCTGTTTATGTCCAGGAACTGTCTTTGTCTGGACGGCGGTGTGTGTGCGATCTCAAGGCCGATAGCGTCCGCGCTCGCTGCCGAATGTTATTTTCCTCTGGTCGGTGTTGTGTGATGTTTATTTGTGTCTGTGTTTTTAGAGATAGAGGCGTTTATTCCCTCGAGCCTTGTCTCGAACGGCCAAGCTCGTCCCTGCTTTGCTTCCAAGAACTATGACCATTCTAAAAGTGCGCATGCCACCATCAATCATAAGCACACACACACCCACGCACACACACACATATAAAGGTAGGATTGGTATATTTTTGCTCCTAGAAACAAAGACTTTTTTTTTTCTTTAGCCAAAAACAAAAGAAACGCACACAGAGGGAGTCTGTGCTTCTTTTTTTGTTTTGTTTTTTTGGTTTCTCGCTGTTAGACTGAGCTCAGTTGATTTATGGCGCCTTGTGCGTTATTGCATTTACATCATATCGCTGTTTTGATTTATCACTTGCAGCTCTGTCAAGGCTCTCCACGCTTGCCTTTTTTTGTGTGCATGTTTCACTCATTCTTTCAGCACAAGGCTCAGACACTGTCACTGTACCACACAAACCTTACAGTATATTCACCACATTCATCTCTGAAACAAAGAGCTGTAGAAAAGAGAGAGAGAGAGAGACCTTATTCACATCCACAATATACACAAAGCCTGTATTTATCAGTTCCGCTGATTATCAGGGTGGATTAGCATCTGTGTGATGCTAATCCACATGAAGAGGAGATAAATATTTTACGCTGTTCACAATCAGACCGAAATGACTTGTGCCTGCTTATAAGCTCACCCAGATGTAAATACAACCTGCTGCTCCGGCCTGTCATAAACTTTCGGTAACGTTCTGTGAAGGCTATAAGTATAATGACTTGTAAATACATCAGTGGTGGCTGGTGGGTTTTAAAATAGTGGACGTCGGTTATAGAAGTACAGTATCTAGTATATATATACAGTATCTAGTATATATCGTTGTGTGTGTGTGTGTGTGTGTGTTCTGTGTTTATTCATTTTATCTGTCAGTCTGGCGTCCTGTTTAATTCTTTTCCAAAATCAGGCCGACAAAATTTGTAGCGTCTGCCATGTCATGTTAAAATGTAGCTAAGCTACTAACTAGCTAGCTAAACTTCACCGTAGAAGGTCGTGAAAGCTAGACCTATAAAAAAAAATTCCAAAAGTATACATGCAAGTAATGAAATATAATGTTATACTTGCAATTAATTTAAAATATTTACCAATTACAATGATAAAAACAAACAACAACAAGCTGTACTTCGGGGCGTCACAAAAGTCTCCATACATTGGGGAAATGAATACTTTTTAGCAAAATGTCTTCCAAAAGTTTTCGTGCTTAGTTTAATATGATATATTTGATTTTCGACAGTCTTTGAGAACACCTTTGACAAAAGAAGAACGTACTGAAGTTCTCGTTCTCGTGGATGGATCGGGAAGCTGTCGCAAGGTTGCGATGGGCTTTAAGAGGAAACACCGCACATCGCACACGATACTTTCGCTAAACTTATCACCAAATTCAAAAAGACTGGAAGTATTGTGGACCAAATGAGAAGAAGTAGGACGTCCACGAACATCCAGTGACGAAGGCACAACCGACATGGTACTGCATTCACAGTCCCCTACAGAGTGTATGGAGACGTTTTTGGACACCCTGTAGTTGTGTAAAACTGTTATGGATTTGGTCACTGACTGCTTCGAGCACTCTGTGAGTCTGACTGGTGCTGATATGTTTAAGTCGGTCAATTTGTCATGATTGCAAGGTTCCTCCCATTTTCACAGATCTCCCAATCGTTATATAGAGAAGCTTGTGCTTCTGGGTGGGACAAGCGAAGAGCTCACCGTTCAGTAAACAGAGATTTTTTTTTTCTCTGCAAAAACCCAAGTACCCACAATCCCATTCACCTTCAGAGACACACGGTGTCTGAGTGGGACCCAAAATGACATTAAAAGCCTGTTGTCCAATAAGCGTTCATCTTTCCTCCTATTAAAACACAGTGTACTTGAATCTGCCGTAGAAGCCGCGCAGCACTGGATTCCCATCGTCGCTTCAGTGCAGATCTTTAATAATCTATCATATTTTAAATTAAAATACATTTCAGTTTGTCTCTTTGACATTTGGGGGGGACGTCTTGCTAACAAAGCTTTTGAACTTAAAAATGACCTGATATGAGTTTAGATATCTATAATGTCTAATTTTCATAAACAAAAAGGATCTGATCACCAGTGTTGACCAAGGAAAAAAGCTCAGAGAAAACAAAATGATAACTTTTATATATGGTTAGAATGTTTGGGGTCAACATATGCCACAACGTATTAATTAGGCTAGTTAACAAGCTAACTGTATTTGTTAGATTTTTTTATTTCTGCCAAAGTAGGACTAGTTTATGTTTTCCTGTGCTTGATAAATGAGATCTGGGGCAATTCCAGAGCACTTCAATAACAATAATAGGGTATATAAAAAAAAGAACATTGCTAACTAATAGCTAACTAAATAGCTTTGCTAACTTTGCTAACTAATAACTTTGCTAACTTAGCTAAATAGCTAAGTTTTTTTCCCTTTGCCTTTCGAGTACAATTGATATAACTGAAGATGTTAGTAGTATAAAGAGCATCATTAGTGAATGAAAGATATTCAGGGTGTGGTATTTAATTCTCTATATTACATTAATTAGGCTGTTATATCAGCAGGCTTGTTAGCTAAGTAACTAACTTGTCTAGTAGGATTTTTTCTTAATGTGTGCTAGAGTAAGAATAATTTGAGCTTTTTTTGACCTTGTAAAATGATATTATTTAGGGCTTAGATAGTTTCTTCTCCTGAAGTTTATAATCCAAACTGTTTGAAACCAGCAACCCGTGAAAGTGTTTCATCCTATAACCCAAGACCACAAGACCGACACTCGGACAAACACAATATACTGTGAGACACGACTGCTATGTATCACATCAGAAATCCACGTAGCAGGTAGATGGAGCAGCGTGGCTAAATAAAGTGACACAGTAAGATGAATACTTCCTCCTCCCTTCTCCCCATGCCTCAGTGTCAGACTCATTGTTTTCAATAAAGTGTCACGGCAGCCCATTATATAATCGCATTTGGGATTTTGGAATCGTGGGTTTGATGCAATCAATGGTTATTAGAATCAGCCTGTATTGATTGAAAGCAGAGAGAAGATATGATCTCTCCATCTCCATGGCATGGAGCTTTGCTTAGATCATAATCTCCTCCTGCTTCTGATTGGCATTAATAGGCCTGTGTGTAGCCCGGGGACATGGGCGGAGATCATTTTTTACCCCTAATAGTATAACTGTATGCTGCCCTTGCATCCCTTAGGGTTTAAAGGGGGGTGGGTGGGGGGATGGGATGGGATAGGGGTTTGAAGGCTGGGACGCTATATCTGGGAACGGGCTGAAGTTAGGGAGGTGCTCAAACATTATTAAGACATGGTTTGTGTAAGTCGTCTTGCTTGTGCTGCAGTAACCCGTCACTGCTCAGACTGCTGCTCCATTCGTTTGCATGTGCGAGTGTTCGTAAGAGTGTGTGCCGGAGCTGTGCTGCATTTTCACAAGGTGACATTTAAAGGACAGTTTCACACACTGCAGTTCAGCAGCCGTGAGCCGCTGACACATTAAAGACTTTATTACGCATGCAGCGTGCATCCAAGAGCCAGCTTCTGCAAAATACACACACACACACACACACACACACACACACACACACACATGTGAATGTGTGCTCGGGACAAGCTGATGTGTACATAAGAGTAAAGTGTCAGTATCACTACTCTATAAAGTGAGATACAGTCTAGCAGCCAGCATATAAATACAAACATCAGAGTATCGCATTTAGAGTTGAGGTAAGGGTGTGTAGTAAAGATTTAATGTGGAAAATGCATGCATCGGTATTCATATCTCACCTTTTTCAGTATTTACGTGAGAGTTACACACGTGGGGCGAGTTTGAGAATTGTTCTTGCGTGCGATTGGCTGTTGTGCTGAAATGTATGTTTTGAAATGTGAGGTTTTTTTTGTTTTTTTCAAAACTCTGGAATGTCATTCAAGGCCAACATTAAATACACAATAGCGAGACAGTGTGTATCTTGAGGACCGAATTTTTATGAGTTGACAAGATTAGCTGTATATATAGCAGATGCAGCAGGGTTCAGTCAGATTATCCTTCAACCATGGCCAAATGTTGTTGTTGTTGTTGTTGATGTTGTTGCTATTGTTGTTGGTTTTTTTTTACAGAGCTTGTCAAAACCAGTGACGATATATTTTTTAAAATAATTTAACAACTGGAGATAGCTAATTAAAAGTGTGATGTAATATCCTGTGTCCTGCACACGCATTATAATTTCATGTCCTCAATTTACAGTAGCATCTCATGGCTTATTATTATTATGTGCACAATTAACTCTCGGAGCATGACAATAAAATACAAATAAATAGGACGCGCTGGATCAAGTGCTATTTCATGCGCTGCTGAAGAATGGCAAATAATGGAAGCTGTTTTGTTTGACGAAACCGGTGATTTATGTGATCATTATGACGAGGACTATTCATGCAGCAATATACTAGACTCCTATAGTCTGTGAATACGCATGACTTCCCACACATATTGACAAAATACACGTAATATTGATGTAACTTTTTGACTCAGTGACTCCGAATACAGATCACAGTGCATCTGTTTCCTCTAGGGCCATGGTTCTCAAACTGCATAGCCAGGGGGTCTGTGATTGTTTTTATTATTCATGGAAGCAACAACTCAGTATTATCAAAAATGTTAGATTATTTGACTGGTGACTCAGATTTAAACGGGTTTAACCCAAACCTCAACAACTCAAAAACAAGTCAGGATATAAATAATCTTGAATTTGATGACAATTTTAATGAAAATGCTTTCTGTCGATGGAACGTTCTAGAATAAAAAGCTCCCTAGCGTCAATAAATAGCCAAAATGCTACCATACACATGTAGATAATGAGCCTTAAGACTGCGGTTTTAATACAGCTTTCCTAAAATGTCTGATATTTAATTGTAAAAATGCTTATAATTGAATACATATCTGGCAACCCTGTATATTAGGGTGTCTGTGCTATGTGCAGTGAGATTAGTGTGGCTATAGTATTAGCATTAAGCTGCTCTCGGCAGAAGAAGTAGTGAGTTTACATTACTGGTTTACAGAAGAAGAAAAAAGAAAGGGAAAAAAAATAATGCCGTAAGTCTGTGTGTGTTGTTACAACATCAATAGTGAACAAAGTCGTCCCTGTGGATTCATCTTGCCTGTGTACTACAGAATAAAGTTAAATGTGGAGAAACGTGCCTGGCATGTCTGCTTGGATGTGTGTGTGTGTGTGTGTGTGTGTGTGTGTGTGTGTGTGTGAATGCCCTCCTCAGCTCAATTGGAGGCGCCTTGTTCTAATGAGAGACCCTGGGAACAGGAAAGAGCCTGCTGCATGCCGCAGTACACGTACACACACACACAAAGTAAGAGCCATGATCACACGCATTAATTATCTCTCTAATGAACTCTTCTACTCACAGTGCATTGTGGGAAATTTGTGCATACACCATGAATGAAGTAACTGCTGATGCGGCATTCTGTTCCAGGAAAATAATCATCAACAGCGTGGTGTAATAAAGTGGAGTTACTGTTTCCACCTCCAAGTTCATTATTTCCCTATAACACCACGTCCTGATGCGTTTTATTCATCTTATAGCGTCGCGATTTGCCAATGATCACAATTATTTATTTATTAAAGAACACGGGGCGGCTGTGGATCAGGTGGTAGAGCGGGTTGTCCACTAATCGTACGGTCTACGGTTCGATTCCCGGCCCACGTGACTCCACATGCCGAAGTGTCCTTGAGTAAGACACTGAACCCGAGTCGCTCCCGATGGCAAGTTAACGCCTTACATGGCAGCTCTGCTAACGTTGGTGTGTGTGTGTGTGTGTGTGTGTGTGTGTGTGTGTGTGTGTGAATGAGAAACAGTGTAAAGTGCTTTGTACAACTGCTAAGGTTAAAAAAAAAACGCTATATAAATGCAGACCAACAACATATTGTAACGTTTATAGTTACGTGTAATGTTGGTGGAACATCAGCAAAACAAGTTGCAATATAGCAGCTAATGTATAAACAGTTATTCCTTCACCAGCCTCAAATGTTCTATCTCTTGAACTTAATAATACAAAAATACAGCTTTTTGTTGTTCTTGTTGTTCTTGTTGTTCTAGTCCTGTCTTCGCTCCTATCGTCTCATTGATTTGTTACCTAGCTGTGTTCACCTGTTCCATGTTCGTACTTAATTCATTTGTTTAGGTATACCCAGGGATTAGTTTGTTTAGCCATTCCCTATGTCAGTGTATCTCTTGTGCCAGTGCAGCACAGTGTTCTGGAGTGGTTTTTTTTCCTTATTTAACATACCATGCACTTCATTTTCTAATCACTACTCTTTCACTCATACAGCAAGGATACACACACACACACATACACACACACAATCACACACTAATTCACTGTATCTTATTGAATATGCAGCGTTTAATATAAACTTCATCAGAATCTGTCGAAAGTCGTGTTGACTCAGTCACACTCGGCGATAATGCGATGTTTCTGTTTAATGGAATAATTGAGGTTGTGTATGTTTTATTGACTCTACGAGCACCGACAGTCCAGCCAGACATCCACAGCCTCCTCTCTCTCTCTCTCTCTCTCTCTCTCCTGCTACAAGTGACCCCCACTTCCCCTCCCCAGACTGTTGAGCAATCGATAAGACTCGGTTTTGCCAAATTTAAATACAAATGAAGCGTTGGTTTAACCGTGGACGTGCAATTTGAATATTAGAGAGGCGTCGGGGGGGAATTTGATTTATTTTCTACCATCTGATGGATTTTTCCGACAGCCACTTCTCTCTCTCTCTCTCTTTTTTTTCATGAGCACATATTTGCGTTGAGAATTGGAAATGGTGCAACCCTCTCCATCACGCTGCTGATTATATGCAGTGATTAAGTGAGCTTTGGTACACAGTGGCGAACTGACGCAGAGATCCTCAGGGCACACACATGAAAGAGAGGAGGAAATGAGCGCGCATGGCAGACTGCTCCACGTTATATCCGTTACATATTCTACCTTCAGTTTTGATCTAAGGGTAGAATTCATTTTGCTTCTTTAATGGAAAAAAAAAATGTTTATTAAGAATGCATTTGGATTCACAAAGAAATTGAATTTGTCTAAGAAAACATTTCAAACATAAGCCTTTATCAAAATGTCTTTAAGGCAGTGAGATATAAGTTCTGCAGCACACACCTTAAGACATGCTGATTTGCATGTACTGATCCTGTTCACTGGATTTTAAGTACCTCATGGGATCAATCTTCTGACATTTTCCGCGGAGCATCAATACATGAGTCAAAAACTTCCCAATAGCTCTGATTTCTGTGACTTCAAGGTCTTTTTAGTACTATTAGTGCTTCTCCAATCCTTACCTGGACTGTTTTTGGCGAATCTTTTGCTCTTGTGAACACCACACTTCGATGTAAATGCTAATGAGCGAGTCCATTAGCATGAAGTAGAGCAGTAAAATACCAGTAGTTTCATCATTCAGTGTTTGGTAACCATAGGTACCACAAATTACTACAATTACTACTGTTCTCTAATGGTACTACAGTTATAAATATACGGCGGTCGAGGAAAACCCACTCGGACGTCACTATGGCTGAATTCTACTCAAGAGATAAAAATAGAAAATAATATATACAAAAAATGTGTTTTGACCAATATATTTCACTAAAACAACGCAGAAACGTTTTATTTACAGTCGAATCTTGCCGAGGTTTTCACGTTAGTTATTTAAGGTTTATGTATTAAAATGTTAAATTAAATATAAAACAAATCAATAAATAGCAGCTGCTTTAAAAACATCTGTGTGTGCTGTCTTTTAGTGTAGTCTGACTGAATCTTTAAATGTGATTTGCTATTTTTTCCCCACTTCTGGCGGTAACTAGGAATACTATACGTACGCGCGTGTGTGCGTGTGTGTGTGTGTGTGTGTGTGTGTGTGTGTGTGTGTGTGTGTGTGCCTAAGGCTGTCTTTGCTCTCTCATCCATGACCTGGTCTTCAGCCTTGAGCACCTTAAACAGAGAGCAAATGAAGGAGAACCATGTGCAATCAAGGCCACACACACACACACACACACGCACACACACACACACCGTATCTCAGCCCTACACCTTTTCTCATTCTCATCACACTTTTTCTGGCTCTTCTTCTTCCCTCCATTCCTCAATTTCCTCACGTGTGTCCTTCACATCCCTCGTGCTTCCTGTTTCTGCTACAAAGACACTCCATAGCGCATGCTAATCTTTAAATATCAGGAGTCACATGACACCCATCCATTGTGAGTGTCGACATGATGTGAATGGTGTGTAAGGTAATGACATGATCAATCACTCAATCAATCAATCAATCAATCTGCATCTGTTTAATGCTCCAAATATCTTCATCTGTATTCGGATTTAAAACCCAAAGTGGGCGTGGCCTAAAAAAAAAGAAAGTTTTTAATTTGGAATGAATTTAAATGGCTCACTCAATTCTCCTCATCATAACTCGAGTTCATCATTGTTCCCAACTGGATATGTGCACTGGGCTGTTTTTTATCAGGATCTCTAAGGTCCAGAATTGCACATCAGCCCCATTTCCCAGCAGCCTAACAAACTACAAACCACATCACATGTTCAATCACATCACCCATTCACAAGATAACATTCTGCCTTGTAAATCCATGTGTATGAGTGTGGAGGTTGTGATTACCATGTGGTGTGTGTTTTACTGGCTTTGGCTGGAAAGCAACGGTGTGAGAAAGTACAAGTTCGTAACTGTAATTAGTGGTTTTCATGTGTGTTCGCTTCATAATTATGATATTTCTGACAAGACTTGAAGGCATCAGCAATCATCGGACTTCTAACGATGTGTTTGATTTAACTGGGAAGACTGAACTCTGTCTTTTCGACCTTTGTGCGTTCAAGTGTGGGAAAATGTGGGGGAAAAAACATGGATGCCTCCATGTTTGTCTTTTGTTAGCAACAATCTAGCCAGCTAACTGTGATGAGTGATATCTATCCATCCATCCACTTATCCTACACAGGGGAGCCTGGAGCCTATCCCAGGGAACTCGGGGCACAAGGTGGGGGACACCCTGGACGTGGTGCCAAACCATCACAGGGCACAATCGCACGCATATTCACGCATTATGGACAATTTGGAAATGCCAATCAGCCTACAGCACATTTCTTGGGATTGAGTGAGGAAACCGGAGTACCCGGAGGAAACCATGCATACACAGGGCGGAGGTGAATTTCGAACCCCCAACCGCGCAGGTGCAAGAATATATACAGGATATATTTATACATCTTCTCTTGGCTATCCCTCGTGATCAAAGATGATTGTCTTCCTTCACTGTACAATGCTCAGGAAACTGAGACGCCTGTACATGAGTTAGTTTAACGTGTGAATGCTGTTGCACACTAGCAGACATCAGGCCCTTGCTAGAGCTTCAAGCTTATTCCAATGGCAAGGAATCCAAGACGATTGGAACTGGAAGACCTGCTGAAGTCATCTTCACAGCCATTGTGCATTTTGATTTCATATCAGAACACATTCTTCCGCCTGATCTGTCGGTGAGGACTTCATGGACATGCTAGTGGTGGACCACTCTTAGTCTGGATCCTCACCTTCGACCTTTCCGTCATGGGTGACCCTCTTCGGAACATACGCTCGTCACTGGAACACTCAAGCCTCCCCCCTGCGATATATATATATATATATATATATATAATGGAGTTGGGCTCTCAGGCCTTTCTATATGACCTTGAACAGGCTGTAACATTACATTTTATGTAGATATATAGTCAGGGTCATAGATTTCACAAGTGAATATGTCTGTTGATGATAATTGTATATACAGTTATTGCATTTACTATTGATGCTGTGAGCAGCCATGTTTATTTGACATCACACACTGAACTAGGAGTTGAGGAGACCTTCCTGAGTTTCTGAGTAGGAGTTCCGACTTTTCTTTTGTTTTTCCTAGTTTTTTTTCAGAGCTTACGAGTTTACAAGTTTGAGTCGAACTCAGTGTAACTCAAATCATCTGTACAGAATCTCTCTCTCTCTCTCTCACACACACACACACGTTAAAAAGACTCAGATCAAAGTCCCACTCCTAGCGTTGCTCCAGTGATTCTGGTGTTAGTCCAGTTTGCTCTGCTTCCTGTCTGACGGTTTGAATATTTCTGGATTATGATTTTTTTTTGGACTGCTTGCTGCTTTTCAATAAACCTGCATTTGTATCCAAACCTGAGCTACCTCCCCGCCTCCCTGACACTGCAATATGTTCTACCAAATTTAGAATAAGATATAAACAATCTAGTAGCCTAATTTAAACCACCACGACCTTGACCAGGCTGTTACTAAGGATGAATGGATGCTGTAAATGCAGTGCAACACATTTATGTTAATATGGTCTTGATTTCAGCCTCATATCTGATTGACAGCTAGCTCAGGCTGCTATTTTGTTGCATAGGATCGCAGTCGCTTTCTTGGCAAGCTTCCATAAAAACAATAGTGCTCCTCCTATTCATATCTGTATTTGTATCTGTTTAGGAAACGTTATATTCTCTTTCCTTGCATGGGTTTTTATAACCCATTTCTCTATTCCTTGCCCTTATAGTGGACCGCAACAGCACAATGATGGAGTTGGGCTCTTAGACCTTTCTACAGTCCTGATGTCTTTTGACACCTCCTAAGACTCAATTATCAATCCATTACCCACTCGTGTGTGTGTGTGTGTGTGTGTGTGTGTGTGTGCGTGTGTGTGTGTGTGTGTGTGTGTGTGTGTGTGGTGGACCAGGCTCGATGCCCTTGCAGCAGCCCTGAACAAAGGCTTCTACAGTAACACCAGAGAGCCATGAAGTGAGTGAGAAGGATTGAAAGATTGACAGGAGGAGCTGGAGAGAGACTCTGAGAGAGACGCCTGTCCATGTTAATGAGAATATAGCAGAGTCACAGAAGTGCAGCTGTCCACCAGGTTGTTCAGAGCAATTCAGAGTCAATTGGGTGCGAAAGAAATAAATAAGTAGGTAATACAATTTATGGATGGCTGCCTTTGTCCTGAAGCCCTGATTACTGGGGCTCCTTCTGTGGACCTGCACAAGTCCCTTTGTTATTAAACGCACACACACACACACACACACACACACACACACACACACTGCGCAAATGTGAACTACATCCCATTTTCCCATTAATGCACTAACCCCTGGTCTAACCGCTCACAAAATAAAGTGAACTCCAGGATTATTGGCACCCTCTAAGGCATGTACAAAAATGACTGAAATTAAAAAATTTCACTCAAGCAACTAGTGACGTTATTTACCTTAACCCTAAACATGAATAACTCTCACGGTATTCTTTTCTCAGAAAGCAAAAGTATTGGCACGCCACTGAGTCCAGGTAGCTGACACATCTGGAGGTCTGGTTGACGTAAACCCCAGATCTGTGTTTTGAAGAGCACTATGGATCAGATCTCTGGACGGTTCCCGGGCTCACGTGTTCACACGTCACCAAAAATACTGGGGAACAAACGCAAGCCTTAGAATATAAACCTGGGTTGCAAAAAAATCCCTTCGTCATTCAAAACCTTGAGTTGTTTGGTATAAATAAAATGGACCACACAAGCAATTAAAAATAACATCAAGCAGTGTCAGTCGGGGTCACCATAAAAAAAGGTTTCACAAAATCAGTGTTGTGAGTCGAGCATTTCGGTCTCACGGATTTGAACCCTACTGACAAGCTGTGACATGACGCTAGGTCTAGTGAAAACTCTCCCAAGTGGACAAATCTGAAAACGCCGCTTTCGCATTGTAGCGTGGACTGAGAAAACAGAAATATTCAAAAACAATGACTTTTTTTAGTCATGTGACCCATTCAACTCAAAACAAACAATGTCATACTGCAGTTGTTGTGTCTGATATCCAGTGTAATAGCGTTGTTAAAGACCAACATCACTCTGTACAACCTTCACACTGCATTTATTATTTTTTTTTTCAATTCAAAGAGACGGAAAGTAAATAAAGGCCTGATGGAAATGACGCAGGCCAAAGTTATTTACGTTTTTACGCTTACGCTTGCGCGGTATAGTGATGTACGCGTTTTCAGACGTTTCAGTGTGGACGAGCAATTTTTAGAAAACGGTTGAAAACGCCAGTGTAGACGGAGAGAGTTTTAAAACGATAACGCAATTTTCAGATCTATCCGGATTTACGTGGACGTAGCCTGAATTAAAGAGAACTGACGTGAACAAACCTGAGAATATAAACGAGCTTAAAATGTTGTGCATGGCGAAGTGGACCAAGATCCTCTACAAGTGTCTATAAGACATCACAGGAAGTAGGAATGACACTGATGAATTGCTGATAATAATAATAATAATAATAATAATAATAATAATAATAATAACAATATAGCAGCTTTAACCAGGCTTCTAAATCACACAGCGCAATATGAAGAATCCGTTCACACAGGTGAAATAAATTGACTTCCTCTGACCCTGATCCGAAGTGGAGCATATTACATGCTTAGTGAGCAGCACGCTGGTGTCCCTCGCTCATGACTGACACTCTGAATACCTCACCGCGATGACTGACTATCAATCAGCCCGCCTTTCCCTCACCTCAATTTCACCGATGATTGTGTTTGAATGGTTATTAGACCAGAACCGGACCGCGTGCCACTGTCTTCAAGTGTGTAAGTGTGTATGTGTTTGAGATGTGATGTGATATAATCATGGGAATCTGAGCAGTGTGAATAAATATTGGCACATATGGTAATGACAGTAGTAGTTACATTTTCTCTGGTCAGAGGAATAATATGAATATTTTACTCAAATGTCATTACATTGCCCTGAAAATACCCTAAAAGGAGGAAAGAACATTTGGTTAGTTATGTATCCTATTATTATAACCAAATTTAACATTATTTATAATGTATAAACTTTATACATTATTTATAATTATTATAATATATAATTTATATAATTAACAACAACGACAACAACAATATATATATATAATTATTATAAATGTAATTTTTTTCTGATTATTATGTATGCTTATGTTTATGTATTTTCATTTATTTGTATTTTTAAGTACATTTTTAAAGTGTTTAAATGAATTCTACACTGTCCGTAAAGCACTTTGCCTCACTTGTACCTTTCCTGTAACCTTTTAAACTGTATTTATTTTCATTATTAAACACTTTTACCTATTTCTGCTTTATTTATATATTTGTTTGCTTATTTTTCGCATTTTATTTTTGTAAATTATTATTATTATTATTATTATTATTATTATTATTATTATTATTATTATTCATTCTCATCATTCACTACTTTACTCTTTACCTGGCTGCTAATGCAATTACCTAGGTCCATGTTTGGTATAAACTAATCTGCTGAATACTAACATGTCATAGCATGTCATGTTTACATTTATGCCATTTTTAAATTATATCCTTGCTCTTAGGCAGCGGTCATTTAGCGGTCATTTAGCGATCATTGCTGTTTCTGAACCTTGTGTTGTTCTTTAATAAATAAATAAATAAAATCTGTAATTGTTGTCAGATTGCTGTGGTGCAAGAGGAATAAAACTTCATGCTGGCGACAGTAACTCTTGTCCTTTATTATTTTCCTCAAACAGCATGCCTCTAAGGGTTTTATTCCACATTTATTAATCATAAACTGTAAATCAAACCAGCCTTTGGACACAAATACAGCCACGTCTCATCTGTGACCCATGAATACCGCTAAAGCTTGGCGGAGGCTCAGCCATATTTGAAATGCCTCTCTGTTTTACAGTATCAGTGTGTGATGCAAAAACAACATAAATCTATATATCTGATCCCAGATCAGCAGAGCTTACAGACCTTTAGTGGCACTATCGGGCCTGAAGCTGCTTTCAGATTTGCTGTGGTCACACATAGTAGACGGAGTGTGATATGTGGCTATATGGTTTATCGATCGCAGTGGGAGTCAGTGGAGGTTAATAGGGAGCTGTGTACGTGTGTGTGTGTGTGTGTGTGTGTATTGGGAGTGTGATGGAGAGTTATAGCTTTTTCAAGGTACACAAGGCGGAATGATTGACAGCTCCATTCGGGATGTATTTTTAATGGGGAATATTAAACAGCTGAGGGGAATAAAATTCTCTGAGAGGTCTGAGCAGGAAACTACTTTAGGAAGAAAGCATGCAAACAGTCTACTCGGGAATAAAACGTGAAAAAGAAAAAAAGAAGAGAGGCAGAAAGGATGAGGGAGAAGAGGAAGACTCGGCCGTCTGCTTGTCTTCCTTCTTCAGGGAACGCTATCCACTCCATTTTTACATGAAAGGCCTCTTTGTGGTTGTTTTGTGATTGGGGGCATTTGAGCACCCTAAGGAGAGCTCTCTCTGTGTGTGTGTGTGTGTGTGTGTGTGTGTGTGTTTGGCCAGGACGGCGGTAATTCACAACAAGCAGAAAAAAATCCAATGCAATCATTCTGGTCAGTCAATGCTCTGAGCCAACAAAAGCCGTGTGTACCGGGAACAAACCTGACACGTTCACAGTCGATTAGACAATGGGTGCAAAGTGAAGATAAAGATTCAGTCAGAATAACACAATAACACACGCTCTCTCTCTCTCTCTCTCTCTCTCTCTCTCTCTCTCGCTCTCTCTCTCTCTCTCACACACACACACACACACACATCCCGAAATCCCCTTCAGGTCCCTCTGCAACATTGATAAGTTTATGTCATTTTATTCCTCATGCTCTAACCTACATTCTTGGGTGTAATCAAAATCAATAACAGCCTAAGGCCAGCGAAAGAAAAGCGAGCTAATAAGCTCATGCTAATGAGGCTGGCAGAAAGGTCAAGTCTAAACAAAATATAACCCCCCCCAAAAGCAAACACTTTCCTATTATAAATATTTAAGCGTGATTACTGTTACAGGAGCAGGTAGGAGCACTGTCTGATTGGATCACTTGAATGAAGCCCCCCTCAGCTACCTCTAATGTGCCCCCATTGTAGCAAAACAATACAAGTGCCGTTGGCATTTTTATTTTATTATTAATATTACTTTTTTTTGGCTCTAGTGGCACACGCTGCGTAACGCGGAATTTCCGATCTGCGACTAGGAAAACCCAAAGCCTTTCTGCTTGTGAACTCAGGATCATCAACCCCTGAGTTCAGCAAGTGACGTCAAATTGACATGGCTGCTCACAGCATTGGCAATAAACAAAGCCAAAAACATTCAGGCATTGGAAAAGGGAGATGCATTTTTCTACTTTTTCCTCATTTGACCGTGATGCATGCGCATTTCTGCCAGTACAGCCATTATCCATCCACACAACGATCGCGCTTTTCTCTCACCCAATATATCTTGGTTTTTAGAAATGGCTTCTGTACACTGTAGATAAAAATGTCTTCACTTACACCTTCCCTTAGTTTTCAGAAACTGATTTGATTTCATTCCTGATTATGTGCTTTAAAACAAGGTCTGCACTCATATAGCGCTTTTATCCAAAGTGCTTTACACTGTGTCTCATTCACCCATTCACACACACACACACACACACACACACACACACACACACACCAATGGTGGCAGAGCTGCCATGCAAGGCGCTAACTTGCCATCGGGAGCAACTTGGGTTCAGTGTCTTGCCCAAGGACACTTCGGCATGTGGAGTCACGCGGGCCGGAAATCGAACCGCCAACCCTACAGTTAGTGGACAACGCGCTCTACCACCTGAGCCGCAGCCACCCTTTGTGACCACCTGTAGCTTTTGTGACCACAAACTATTTATAAAATCCCCATAATACGCCTTTGTAGCTGTGATTTGAATCCATGTGTTGAAGTATTTACTTCTGAAACAGGAAGTCACAACATGTTGAACTGTTTGACAGCCAATAGCCATTGAGATACACCATGCCATGCCCTCAGCAAATCTTAGCAAACTAAACCTGACAGGAGCTTAGCAAGCTAGCTAAATATGGAGAACAACGAAAAGATTAACGCAAGCCTTTTACTGACTCTTACTGATGGAGACGCCTTGACGTCGTATAAAGACAGAATCACGTCCTCGCTCTGTCTGATGAGGTGATGTTAACGAAAACAAATCATCTCCAAGAAATGTTTTTTCATCAACCAAGCAATGTTTAGAAGAGCGAATAGTGTGCGGGACATCACACAGCCATAAATACACCAATGAACCATGTTTATTACTAAAAAGCTAATAAACTAACAAGGTAACCGCGAGACATGACCTTCCTCTGGGGGCGGGACATATATGTTTCCAGTGAGCATTTAATTGGACAATCATAAAGTTGCTACTAGTTATGAATCTCCAAAGATTTTGGTCGTTTTCCCAGAAATTATGGACTATAAAATTAAAATGAGAATATTATTTTTAATAGATCAATTATTTTTATGCATTAATTTGTTTTAGATGTCCACAACACTAGAGGACGGGTGCTGTTGTAAATCTTTCCGAATGGCCATCAAAACACTGCAGTTTCATCAGAAGTAAGATGAGTGAGGAATCAGGAGACCAAGAGCCAGGTTATAATAAGAAGAGATGGTTTACTGTGCATGAAGACAACCTGGAAGTTCTATAGCCTAAACAAAGATCGACACAGACAGCTTTTATACTGATGTGTGTGCAAGAGGACATGCTCTAGACCAAATAGATAATACTCAAGGCTAAGAAAAACATGAGCAAGGAACAGACAAGTGTACATCATGAGTAAACAAAGACAGTCACATAAAATAGCATTATTATGTATGTATGTATGTA